>JAYMTP010000599.1:0-31371 GCA_036897365.1 Geranium brycei
AAATGAGTCGGGTGGGTGGATAAATGAGTCGGGTGGGTAGAAACCCGACCCGTGTGCACCCCTACCTGAAATGTAGAGATGAGGTTTTAAGGCTCGACTTGGAGTTGTTTTAAAAGCTAGATTCATTCACTTATTTAAATAATAAATATGAACTTTTATTTATCCGAGTGTTTAGATAAATTAAAGTATTTTTAGCAATTTGATTGTCTTTTTTTAAAAAAATTGTTGCAAAATATGAGTGTCAATTTAAAATATAACCAATACTAGTTTATTTAAAATACTCTCTTCAATATCATATCAATAATTTTCTGTTTTGCCTCTCCCATAATGGATTGTTCTGGTAAAAGTAGCTGAAGGCAGTTTGTGGCGGTTTCAGACAGTGGTTCTGGTGATCGGACAATATTTCTTCGATTTACAATATATTGAATAGTTATTTAGTTCGGTCAATCGTAAGATTTATTGATCAGTACTGCGTTCTACTTGATTGTAAATTACAATATAAAATATTTCTTTGTAAAGGGAACAATAAGAAATAAACAAAACTAGTAAACATAATACTAATGTGAAACCCTAATACACAAATCTAAACTCTAATGGGCTAACCCTAATGGGTCTAACATAATAACCCTGATTGATAGGATTGTTTGAGTGGCACTATGTTGAGTTGTTTCCAGGCGTAGAGGCGAATTTATATGTCGTCACCACGATGTGTATTGAAGACCTTCCCTCCGACGTTTGGGATCAGATCCATTAGCATGTGTTATGTTCATTTGACAGGGAAGTCGTGGTCGATGTCATTTGCGGTGACCCGGGGAAGGGAGTTCAATCAACGATGGCGATCTCTATTCTCTGTCTTGGAGGAAATTCGATCCTTGACAAAACCTTCGTCCATGTGCTCAATTTTAGTGTATCACGAGGGGAAGTTATTGCGGGGTGATTTTGGGCGCCACATACGAAGGAGATGAGTCGGCAAATGCATATGTCGATCCAGGGAGAATGATAACTCAATACTATGAGAGATCAGATGTTCTTTGGCGACATTGGGCAAACTTATTTAAGCACATCGAACTAGGGGGAGTCTCATTTCCCTAAGCTTCGATATGATTTCGTCTTGTCCCTTTGGAGAGCTAGATTTAAAATGGTTTGACACAACGCTCTTGATCTGGTGAGAGGAATGTGGGGTTCAGCTTGTTTCACATGAACTTTAGGGGTGTTTTGTCAGGTGCTTGTTGTGAGAGATTCACTGGATTTTTCTAGTCAATTGAGGTGGAGGTCGTGGGGTTTACAGAAGCATTTTGGTGTTGCGCGTGTAATAGGTAGAGCAGGGCTATCTTAGAGTCGGATTATTAGGACGTGGTATGCAGCCTCTTTATCCAGGTTAACCAGAGGAGTCGGCTAGGTGGATTTTTCGTCGACTATATGGTCTCTTTATCAAGGGTAGGTGCCTCGATTGTTGTTGTATTATCTCAAAGATGTTGCAACAATGCGACTTTTATGCTAGCCAGGTTTGTTCGTAGTAACTCTTTAAAAGTCAGGTGTTGGGCTGTTCTATCGACTATACTTGTTGTTTTCGGCCGTAAGGCTTGCCCTTCATCTATAAAGTATGAGTTTGTTTATAAAAAGAAAAAAAAGAATACAATATTCATGATTTAACGTTCTTATACCAAATAAAAAAGCAATTTAAAATGAGAAAGGAAAATGAGAGGAAGGTTGAGGGTCAAGATCGAAAGCTCGACTTAACAGTCCATTTTATTCAATGAGAATGATATGACTAAATGTAACCAATAACATATAAAATTTACGTCTCCGAGAGGACACTGCAACAGTTTGAGCCTCACATTATTATTGGAGAAGTTTATGTTTCGTACCCCCTTGTAAACAAGGTGGGGAAAGATTAAAAGATAGATTTAAAATATGACGTAATTCAAAAAAATAACACATAAAATTCACCATAAAAGTCTATATATACAAATTCCTTTTACTTCATTTTTTTTGAAGGAATTCCTTTTACTTCATTATTTGTCTTGTTGACATGATCACTATGCAAAAGATTAGATGGGTAACTGATGAAATCAATACTAATAATTAAAATTAAGTTCGTGACACACATTTTAGAAAGCGATCCAAGACTTATAACATAGTTTTGACAGAGAGCTACTATACATTAATGTGTTGGTTAACCTTCAATTCATCATAAGAAAACTACTTATCAATAGACATCCTGAAATTGAACTATGTGTGGTTGATATGCATATCAATATAATTATTAAAAACGTTTCATTTAATATAAATATCACCATCTTCAATTTTCAAAAGAAAAACATTTATCAGCTTGATGATCATTAATTGTATTTGTTGAAACTTGATCTTTAAGAGAAGAACGTCCACAAATTTTGATTTAACTTTGAATAGAATCTAAAATATTTAAAAATGATATTGAAAATTAATAGCACATAATTTGATACTAATTTCAAATTATATGGTGTGAAATGCTCAACAAATAATTGAATAGGTACATTATTTGTACTTAGTACTTAACTGTCATCGACTCATCGATATGTGCATCAATTTAATTATTGGTATGCAGATATTAATTGTAGATTATAAAAATGTTCATTCCGTAAAAGAAGTACACATATTAGTATTGAAATTTGGAAAATACAAAGATGCATGGATTAAGAGAAGTATATGATTTGTATTTTCTTGAGCAATGATCTTAGTAATATAAAATCAAATATTGGGGCAATTAAAGTGCTATTAATTAAAAGAGTAGAACCTTGTAATATGGAATCAAAGCACAACGACCAAAACCACATCGATCGAATGAAATTAATCCAATAGAATAGTCACTAAACTATGACTAATCATCACATTTCAGGGTCTATGCCCTATGCTAGAAATATGTGTTTTATTCCATTGTTTATAAGTTTATGTTGAAAATTACACTATATTATGTTTTACTTAAGCAATTTCATTTCAATTGAGTTGTTCATAGGTGCGGGTGTTCGAGCGAGATCCACGTCGATATAAAATCACAGAGAATATAAAGGATGAAATCAACGAAAAATGAGTTAAATAGTCAGGACGGTGAGTACTTGAAAAACTCACCAAAAACCGTGGAGGAGTAAGAATGACGCTAATGAGGAACAAATTCAAAAAGATTCGGTACAAATAAATTGGGTTCTCACGGTGGTTTACCAATTGGAACGAGAAAATACTACAAAGAGAGTGCTCAAATGTGAATGATATTGAATTTCCCTCGTCACCCGTCATAATTATAAATTCACTTCAACACAAGTTGTGTCAAATGGTTAGGAACTCACACACTAATATATGTGAGATCCTGAGTTTGGATCTTGGTACATATAAATTTTTCTTCGAATTTCGACAAGAGGATTAAAATACCGATAACACGGTTTCACGAAGATCGACAGAACATGGATTTCTCCTCAGGCGTCTTCTTGGACAATTAAACATGATAAACTTTTACAAAGACAACTATAAAAAAATTGCCAAAGGTTAACACTATATAGACTTATATTTTTACTCTTGCCTTTTGTAACTCCACTTTGTTTTGTTTCATAAAGAGAGTTCAAAATAATTCTTCCACAATTAGTATTACTTTGAAGTCTCCCACCTCTTCTTCTCTTTTTTTCTTCATCATTGTATATCTATTCGAGTGGATTTTCCACTAAAATCATTTTCAGGGAATTTTTTTCTCTTGTTCTCGAGGTGGGATACAAATTGACTTAAAAATCTACTGCACACACTATATATACAATTAAATTTAAATTTGAGTCATTATATATATATATATATATTATAAGTTTTAATGATACCCACTATTGTAAAATTATCGAATTTAATATAATATAATGATGTACATCAATATGATAGTTTTAATTCATTTATTTATAACTTATACGTACGCCAATATATGCATAAGCCGTTACACGATATGTTAATTGTGTTTTTAAATAATCATTATTGAGAAAACAACACCTATAATAAATGGACAAATTGATGATAGAAAATTCATATATATCAACTCGATCTCCGTACATGATCACCAACATGGTCCCAAGAAGATTGTAAATAAATTTCATGGACATGTATTAAATATATCGATACATGCACGTACATATCACACATTTTTCTTCTTCTTTGGTCTCCAATTCCTTAAATGGCCATAATTATTGTAACTAAGCACACAAGTAATTTCTTCTCATTTCGTACAATTCCACGCCAACTTGAAAGCTTTGTTTCGATAACAATTTTTCCGATACCAAGTTCCCACACTTGCACGCAATTGCAAGCTAGTCTTGTTAAATTGAAATTATTCATCGTTTATTTATTGATATCGACAATACTAAGTCATGTTAGGTACCATCCAAAAACTTAAACTAATGTACATGGTTCACAAACCTTTCACTGGATAAAAAAAACAACCCGTCTCTATTTGCAAGACAAATTAAAGTCTACATCTTGAATATAGTTGTATGTGATAATGTGAACCACAAATTTTTGACCCGAAACATTTTTTCACACGTAAGACAAGTTGAGGATGTAGTTGTACGTATATTATGCGCTCTGACCCAACTCAAACAAGTATAAAGAAAGTAAAATCGTGTTAAATTTCAATATTATATATGTTAAAATCATATTCGAGGACAAAAATTTACATAATATATGTAGTTTAAACTCTGATACACGTGACACAACAAAAATTCAAGATATATTTTAGGTGAGGACATGATCTATATTTAAATTGAACTAAATTATTTCATAATCTAAGTGATGCAAAAGTTGCATCAACTTGAATATTTGAAGTTACTATCTGAGTTGAGGGAAAGCTTTGGAATCAGAGAATGGAGAGGACCAAGAAACAAAGGCACAAAAGAGAATAAAGCAACAAAAGTAGACATATTTCTGGAAGGAAAAATTGCAAAAAGTCTCCATTCATTATGTTTTTTTTTTGCACAAACTTTTCCTTAATTGTATTTTTGCAAAAACTCTCTCACATTCATGTTTAAATTTGCACCGTATGTGCAAATCCGTGAAAATTAACGGAAATGTCACTTAAGTGTTGGACGTTTAAGTTAGCACGTTTATGGGTGGGCATGGGTCAAAAGTTGGGCCAAACCGATCAAGAATCGAACCAGACCGGACTCAATGGTTCTCCATTTTAAGAACCAGGACCGAAACGGAGACCCACGATTCCGGTTCGCTCGGATGCAATCTCCAGTTCTGTTGCCAAAATGTTAACTCAAACGTGCTTAGAGATTAACACTTTGCCAAAGTGTTAATCTCTAAGCACGTTTGAGTTAACATTTAAGCGACACTTTTATTAATTTTCACGAATTTGCATAGACCATGCAAAAATAAACATGAGTAAGGAAGAGTTGTTGCAAAAATGAACATAAGTGAGAGATATTTTGCAAAAATACAGTGAAGAGAGAATTTGTACAAAATAAACACAATGAAGAGAGACTTTTTGCAATTTTTCCTTTCTGAAACAGTACGAAATGCCAAAACTAGGCCTAGGATCGATCTTGTTGCTGTGAATTCATTGATCGATAACATAAGGTGGTAGAGTAGAGGTCATCACCATCACCTGACTATCATTGCTTTGTGGTAGTTGTGTTGTGTGTGTGTTCATGGACTAACTTTGTTTGCTTCGAGTCCACGACACAGTCCTAGCTAGCTAGGGCCAAGAGTCTCTAGGAACCGTCCTTGTTACAAGGATCATGCATCGAGCCAATAGCAATCCCTTTATTTTAGAGGTAACACTATTTTTTGAATTCTTACTTGAATTGAATGCAAGGGAAGATTCACACCATTCACTGCTTGGTGTTGTAAATGAGTCGAGATTGTAACTAGCTTGTTAAATATTTGATTTGGTCACGTTATAATTGAGATCAAGCTGAATTTAAACTCAAGACTGGACTCGTCTAATAAACGAGCCAAGCTCGAGCATGACAGTTTAAGACTTGTTCTTAATTTTTTTTTGTAAATACTTATAATGAAATTAGACGAATCAAGTCGAGCTGTCTTGTTTTGTGTTTAATGAATTATATATTTTTATTTAATATTTAATTTATTTTTGATAAATATTTATATTAAAAATTAAGCGAATCAAATCAATCCAAACCGAATTTAAGCTCGTCTATTTTTTTATCTGAATCAAACATTTTGTTCACGAGCCAAAGAGATCATCAAACTAAGATTCCATCCTACTCATTTACACCTCTATCCGTCATCAATGGTCACGAGGATTCCATGTGTTAACACCCTCACCACACACGGTCGACGAATCCGGTCCACACGATCAAGGTCATCAACTATCTCTCATCTCACCTTTAACATTAATGGTAATTAATTATTGCCTTTAGTGGTTGAATTTTATGACCTTTGAATGAATTTAATTGTAATTAATAATGGTCTCTCATTTTTTCATTTTTCAAAAATATTAACAGATTATTCAAAAATGTTAATGAAGTAAGTAAAAGTATAACAAATAAGTATGGTATTAAAGAAACCAAGTTAAATAATATCATACTGTATATAAGTTAACAAAATTAATTTTTCAAGTATAATGTACTATTTGATAGTAGAGCTTGTTTTATGGATAAATATAAGGGAAAATAATACTCCACTACATTTAGATAGGATTATTTTACACTTTGTTACTATTTTTTTTAGTATCTTAACTAAGACTTTTGGACAAATGTTAATATTATGTTAGATTTAATGTCCAAAATTAGGTACCATGCGTACACATAATTATTTCACTAAAAGTAATACCTAAAATACCCTCATTGTAAAAAAAACAAAAACAAACCCAAAAATCAATGAAAAACATGATTGTCTTTTTCGGCAAGGTTTGGATTGTTTTCTCCGACAAGCTCTCATAATTGTGAGGTGAGGTTTATAGGTTTTTGGTTTGTAGGTATTGGGGATTTTTTTCTGGAGCTTGGTCACAAAGTAATTTAAGAATTTGGATTTCTAGAGAATTATTGGTTGAAGATCTGGTGGGTTTGTGCTAAAATGGGCGAGACGTCGAAATGTCGAGTGTTCGTCGACGCGACTGGCTACACGAGCGAACCCTAGAACTCAGTCGCGCCGCTAGAGCTCCACGATTGCCTTGAGGTTGTGACCTCGTCGATGTTGAAGACCGACGACGAGATTGGGTTCACGGATGAACCCTAGGGTCCCCGAGTCACGCCACCGGCTACTGAGAGCTTCCGATAGAAAAAGATCGTTCTTAAAATTAATTGTTCTTATTTAAACAGGGGCAGTTTAGTAATTTTCATTTCACCTTAACACATTATTTTTTTCCCCAACTACAACCCACATTTGACATACATACATAACCATAGACTTTTGATACATTTTTTGCTACAATTTGGAGAAAAATTTTTAGGTTTTGAAAGAACAAAAATCCTCAATTGAGAGCATAGACGAAGGGAAGAAGAATGAGCGTATACGGGGGAGATAGCTGGGTGAGAGACGCAGAACACAGGAAGAGAAGGATCGACGATCTGCTACTCGACGACAATGGCTCCTCCTACAAGAAGCTTCCCAGTGGCAAATACGCGTGCCTCGTCTGTCCTCGCAATCCTGTACTCGACACTCCTCTCATGCTCTCTGTAAGCTTCGTTCCTTGTTTCTATGTGCTCAATTTGGTGTTGGTTCCATGCCCTTTTGCTCTTAACGCTTCTGCATCTCTAATTCTTGGTTAATTTAGAAGAAAAACTATAGCTTGAAGTTTAGGTGTTTTTGCATCAGTCTGATTGTGCAACTTGAGTTCATGAATGGAGTTTATCAACTGTGAAGCAATTTGAATGCATTGTACATACAATATACAGTTTTGGATTGGTATTGTTGGTAAGGGTCAAATAGCATCACTTGGTGGTGCTGTAAGCAATCAAAGGTGTGTGGCGTGCACTGATCCTAGAATGGGTAGCATCCCCTCACCTAAACTTCATAGTTCATACTCGACCTTGAGACCTTACTTATATAGAAGTGGGCTCTTTGCCGCTTGACCCAACTTATGTTGGTACTAGGAAGAGAATTGTATAATAAATAAGAACTAAACTGCTATTTGATAGATACCTTTGATGGGGCTAGTTAATGTAGTAATGATACAATTTGGGCAATGTTTTGAATGGCATAAAAGCTTGATGAGAAATGTGAAGTGTGTATTTTAGGTTGCAAAGTATGAGTACAAAATGGATTCAGGACACCTGGATGGGTAACAAGCATCTGCTATGTTGTATATATTTTCAATTTTTGCTCTCGTACGTAGGTCAAATTGAGTATAAGTAGGAGGATGAGGGATGTAATCAACCTAGTTTAAGGAATGGCGTTGATGAGTTGAATAGTGACATTGCATGCTTGTTAGGGGAACAGTAATATTACCATGTCCAAATGCTTACTAATATTCTTATAGGACCTTTAGCATGCATTACTGTTCCTTTTCTTCTGACTTGATCTCTGATTGTTCTTTAGATGCATTGTAAGGGTTCACGCCATTATGCCGCGGAGTTGAGGGTTAAGGAAAAAGAGTTAAGGAGACAAGATGAGATAAGTAAGAGAATCGCTCTGTCGGACTGTTCTAGTAGTGATGCCAAAAGGCCCAAAACGGGCCCTTCCATACCACAGCTTAGGTCAGCAAGCAAACCGCTAATTGAACAGACACGTAAAGCTGCTCTTGAAATTATTTCCAAGAAAGCTCCAAGTTGTATTCAGAGTGCCTCAAATGAAAATCGTGGTGCGAAATCATATCTGTCTCCTTCTGCCAGTGTTTCCTCTGATTATGAGCACTCGAAACCTGTTTTTGCAATGGAAGCGGTTGGCAAAGCGGTTGCACAACACCAGTCTGATTTTCGTTTGCGTCGAGAAAGAGAACTGAAGTTTACTGCTGCGGGTTGGAAGCGCGATGGCAATGGTAGATGGTACAAAGATGAAAATGTGAGTTCCTCTAAAGAATCAATCATCATCTATGCTTTAGTAGTTATGCATGGAAATATGGAATGCATATCTTAAATAATCAATCAGCTACATGGTAGTGATTCTCCGGTCTACAAAAACTTGTTGACACAATATTGCGGTGAACTGTAGAACTTTCGATTGAAGAAGAATGTTTACACAATATTATATTTGTGCAGGTTGAGTTCGACTCTGACGAAGAAGATCCAAATATTTGTCTTGGATGAAATTCTGGATTTGCGTGGAAGATTCGAGCTGACAGATGTTAGACTACATTATGACTGGAAGTGGTACACCTCAGCTAACATGTCATGGAAACATGGCTTAAACCTGCAGCTCGCGACTCTCTCTCTAGACTCGTGCTCCTCAAGTTAAGACAAGGTAAGCTTGTAAAGAGGTGATTTTTATAAATAAATAAAAAGAAATCAAAATTACATGAGGCGTGGGACGGAGGAGAAAACAGACACACAGGAGAAATCGGAGGAGGAAGGAGCTGAGTTTCAGACTTATTTGCTGAAAAGTACTTTTCAGCAAATTCCAAAATTCAAGTCCTAAGCAATGGAGCGAGTCTCTGATTTTTGGGTACAATTTAAGAGTTGGGTTAAGCTGATTCGATTGTTTTGAATTGAGTTAATGTTTTGTGATTGAATTTAGTGTTGGATTGGTTCAATTCCTATTATGGGTAGGTAATGCAATGTGAGTGCAAAGTTTTTTTTTGGGAGGTTTGGATTTCAAGCTTGTGTGAGGATTGAGACTGTAAATTTGGGTTTATCGATGTCCAGGAATGGGGAAGGCGTTGTCCAGCGCTGCCACCGCGACCTGTGAACGAGATCTTCGGTGGAAAGCTAGGGTTCGACGAATTAATTGGTCTGCGTCAGGCTCAAATCGGAGGAGAAGGTTTCAGCGATAATGGGGGGTTTCGTCCTGATCCGGAGCTACCAGCCCCTGAAGCTGAAGATACTCACATTCCCAGTTGAAAATGAACTGTTTTTTGTTCTGTTTCAATATAAATTTTGTAGCTAACATTTCATGGAAGTGATGGTTCAGTTCGATCTGATTTTTTGAATTGATGGCAGCATCTTGAAATTTATGTATACGACATGTTCCTTGATGTAACGGAATCGTGGTTTGTTCAGTTTCAGTATGATGTTTTTTTTGTAGTCCTTGCGTGTTTGAAGTTTATGATAGATTTGTAGCAGATTATCTGAGAAATTTGGGAATGGATGAAGATGAAGCACCAAAGAAGAAGCCGGACTGTTGATGCCGGCGGTGCTGGAAGAGGACGTGGCCGGATTGGGGAAGGCGATGTTCTAAAACACTAAGAGCATTTACTGCGTAATGACACATTTTTAAAATCGAAAAAAAATTAAGGGCATTTTTGTCTTTTAATTTGTACACTAACAGGAATCACTCAAAAACAAATGGAGGGAGAAAAAATAGTTGTAGGTAGGTGTAGCAACGTGATAATAGTGTATAGTTTGATGTAGTAAATTGAAATTATCCTTTTATTTTCTGACGTGAAATTTAGTGCAGTCAGCAAAACATCTTGAATAGGTACGTAACTCACCTATTAAATTATAGATGAAGTCAAAATAACCATTGTGACTGCCATTTTAGTAACATGTAATTTATATAGGTTTCATCATAGCAGGTAACTTATCATGCTATCTGCAGAATTAATATTTCCATCTAAAACATGAAAAGAGCCACAAAAGTCATCATTCCCAACACAGTAACATGGAATTTATATAGATGTCAAGGTTTGATGTTTTTGTTCTACAATTCATAGCCAATTCTAAACAATAGCTTGTTTCTGCAAGAAACTACACATGATCCTCACACAGTTGTCGCCTTCCCAGTCTCTTCTATTAACAGTAACAAGAGAATAAAATAGAGTTCTCCTTATTCAACACAAGGAGCAATCTCGATATCTCATTGCGTGAGTAGCTTTGAATCGCATGCAACTATTTTGACCTGACCAACATTCTCCTGGCTGTCCTCGTTCTTGAACAAAGCATCCTGCAGGATGAAAGTCCAAACGTTGTCGCAGAACCTGTAGGTATGCAAATGTCCCTGTGAAAAGAAGGGTGAGAAAGAAAGACAAGTACCTAAGTTTTCATGTAATGATCACAAGAGAAGAAGACGGAAAACTAAGACGAAAATTTCAAAATCCTAAGAGACTTTGTATCCACGAATGAGGAGTCAAGGACTAAGCCACTTCACCTACGGCCTTCGGTAAATGTTCTGACGTAGTATACATTAAGAGGGAGTTTGTGATGAGCAATTATTTCCAGAAGTCACTATGAATCAGATTTCAAAATTTAATGGTTCTAAAAGACATATATCCATCGGGTGATATAAATGGATGTTTGTCTAAACTATCAATAAATGCAATCATCTATAGAATAGTAACCCCCTGATCATATGATGCATTTCAGAGAACTAGTGGCAACAATGCACGTATAGTTTCCATATCGAAGTCAAACTTGAAAAATAATACTCACTAAGACATCAATATATTGCATTCATATCAGATGAACGGCTTGCATACTACAAGAAGCATCAGGTTCTTTACTTGTTTCCTACCCAAACCTATAAGAAACTGAAGTGACAATGGTAAGCTATTTAGAAGAAAAGGAAAGAAGAAACAAAGGTAGTTGCTACTTGCTAGAGTATTGAAATTCATGCTTTGAATCCAGGTATTAAATTCATATGCCCTTGTTCAAAGTGACTGATTCTTCTAAAATTTGCATGAGCGAACCAAGATTCAGCTCTCGGGCCAATGAACTGTTTGAATTTGCAATGCGATAAACAAATCTATAACTTAAATATTTACTCAGTAGAGATCATAACACATTCAGCATGATGAACTACAAGTCACCTAATTAATACCAAAATTAACATCTCAATGATACCACAAGAATCTCTATAACTTCAACTCCTCGATAGCTCATAACATCCTAAAAGAAAACATACTAGCCACAATTATAATTGCAGACTCAAGTATCGGCTCTTGTTTCAATGTAGCGTTCACATTTGCATAAGCTTTCCTCACCCGCATAATACTCTTGTTCACAAACTGACGCAACATAACAGAACACAAAGAAGATCTTACGTTTCATTATACAACTAGAAAGATGGAAACCGGTATATATGCACAATCAGAAAACACAGAGAAAACCATTACAAACTTCTCGTCAGAGTTCATGATTGTCAGCATTTCAACAATCATTTCCAGCCTATTAAATCAGTAACCAGCACTACGAATAAAACCTCTACCCCACAATGCAGAAAGATAACCCATTTACCCAAAAAAATTCGAAACCCAATTAAAGATCTTTACCTTAACGGAGACCTTACTCTTCACTTGGCTCTCCAGAGCTTCAGTCATGGACTATACAAACAAAACAACCCACAAACACAAAAGACCCATAAAAATCAAAGCATCCCAACCCAGATTCCAAAAACAGACGCACAATGCAGAAATGCAGAAACCAAGTCCCAACCTGACCTTATCGAACTGTACCAGAACTTGAATGGCGAGCTCAGGACTGAGAGCACCGCTCGAAACCATATCGTCCAACGTCTCCGTCAGGCACATACCGATTGTCGACCTTCTGTACAGCTCGAATGTGGCCATTCCGTACGATCCAATCGATCTGTTGACACATGAAAGCAACACAACACCCACCAATCAAATCTCCTGAATTGTCATCACAGAGCACACACGAACAAAAACAGCAAATCGAAGCAAAGAACTGGAAATTGCAGATTTTGAAGAAATCCCAAGTATTGCACTTACAATTTTGAAGGGAAATTAATCAAAAATAAATTTTGAAGGAGGATCTGAGATTTGCGAGAGAGAGGAAGGTACTGTTGTTCGTGGAGAGAAAGGCTTTGTCCGTTTGCTGAGGATCAGAAAATTTTTGAGAGCGAAGAGATTTGGGGCTTTTTATACCCTAGCTTTTGTAGTTGAAGGCTTATATAGATGCGACAGAATTGGACACTTGAAAAGACGATAATACCCCCAACATTTTTTGACTAATATTTTCATTTTACCTCAAGAAAAAAAGCAAGTTGATGAATATTGGTACGGAAATTAATATTTTTTTAACAGCGCAAGAAAATTCACTATTCTAGATCGGCCTTCGGAGAACTGTATTAACAGTCTTAACCCATTCGTCAGCATCCGAATAGAAAACAAAAAGCAAGTTGATGAATATTGGTTTGTAAATTGATATTTTTGAAAATAATTAATGAGTTCTTTTAAAAAGCCTCGAGTAAAATTCCATTAGATTTTAATTGAAATCAAAATGTAAGTCGTACGATGTATGGATGACAACTAGGCAATGATCTCGTTTTCTATTCTATTAGATATAGAAATTAAAATTTGGTCGAGTTTGAAGTACTTTATCTTTTATAGTGATTGTAATATGATTGACTCGAGGTGGGTTGACTAATTCTCGTATCAGAAATATCAAGTACTCGTCAATGAATAAATTTTTGTACTCATTATTATACTAATATGATACTCGGATCATTTTATTCAACCCACAAAATTGTTAGAAATCAAAACATATTTAGTCTATTAGAACGTTATGATCAACTAGTAGACCAATCCATTCAGTAAAAATTCCATCAGAGCGAGAAGATAATAATTTGAATATGAATTAATATGATAAAAAGAACATAAATACATCACCCACATTGACAAGCCTACTTAAACCACCTCACAGTTGGTTCATGAACACTCATGAAACTTTCTGTGTTGGGTTCTCAACAAAGAAAAACAAGTGGTTCTCACAACAAACACAACATCACATCACATCACAGTAACTTCAATTTCATTGTAAACAACATAACCATATCTCTGCAAGGTAGAAATCTACACTTCACACACTTCGGTCATTCTTGAGGCAGCAATGTTATATGGTGCTCAATGGCCTGCCTCGTCCCATGGTGAAACCTCTGGTTCCATCCGGCATCCTCGGGCCCTTTGCGTTTTGTTTGGGAGGCGCTTCGCATTGCGCTCCAAAGCTCGGTGATTGTGGATGCAGGTGCGGAGACAATGCCAGCGATCCCCGGGCGCCAATACGCCCCCTGCCCTTCCCCCGCCCAGATCTCCCCCATCCCTTCTTTAACCCCGTCGTGCTTTCTTCAGCCTGAAATGATAGCGTTAGCGTCTTACATCTGAAGGGTGTGAATTTAATCACTAGACGAGCCCTGTATGAATCATCTCATTTTTTATATAACACAGTTCTTTTTGATGTTAAGTTTGTTATGAAAACATACATTACTTTCCAGCACTGAGGGGGCGCTGTTTGGCTGGGAGGATTCTTCCATTGATTCGGGGAACTCGTCATCATCAAGAAGACCATCGAAGTCTGATTTTCTGCTCTTCAGAACAGATTTTGGCTGCAAATTTTACAGTGATGGCTATTAAGCAAATCTGTTCAGCAGAACTACGAATGAAGCTAGACAATGTAAATGCAAGCGAAATGTAACCTCCGTATTCTGATAAGACATACCGAGCGCCTAAGCAGCAGCCTTACACGAAGCCCTTTTCTCCAGTTTCTTTCATCATTCAATTTCTCAACCTAGTGAAGTTTGTAAACTCTCTCAATGCAGATGCAAGATATAGAAAGTTAAGCAGTGTTCTGAACGCTAATTAGGCAGAGAGGGTCTTCTAAGGACTAATCGGGGATTAGTTGGGAATTCATCAGACAAGTCGGGAAATTTTAGAACACTGAAGTTAAGAAACATTGAAAATAAGTATATTTTTGCATACCGCTTTCTCAGCAACCTCTATGGTCTCATACTCCACAAGTGCATGAAGCTTCACATCACAGAAACTTAATGTAAGAACCAAGAAAATACTAATTTGGTAAATACTCGAGTTTACATATTCGCTCCTACCTTGTTACTGATTACATAGTCGCTTTTATTGGATCGAGAAGAATTGGGTTCCTGTGGATGACATATCCGAATGGATTTCACACTGTTCGTTGAAGCAAGGATTGACACGGAAAATTTAGAAGACTCCTCGAAATGAAAAATAATTAAGCAGACAAAGATCTGACCTTCCAACGACAGAAAATATTTTCTCTAGGTTTTGATGAGAATGATCCTCAGGCAAGTTCTCTCCCACAACAGTTCGAGACTGCAATGCACAGGCAAAGATTCAAATAAACACTTGCAATTCATATACACTACAAAGAAAGCCTGTAGCCTCTCACCTGCAAGTCCTCTTTGTCCTTTTCGGTGAAAGGGTACCTACGCCTGACCTTCTTGCCATCATTGCCTACCACCTTCACAACATTCACAAACAAATTGACAATAGTCAGAAACATATTTCAATTGTTCTTGTTTGTTAAACTTGGAACTTACAAGCTTTGAAGACGACTTGAGTGCTTGGGTGATCGAGTGGTTGTTAGTGAGTAGAGACTTCATCTTTTTCGTAGAGGCAACAACCGATATGGGAACTGTTACATACACGACATGAAAAACACAATGTAATTTCGACGTTGAGCTACTAGAGTTCATTTTCGCTCGTCAATCATGCTTAGGTTCTTACCATAGCCTTCAGGATCTTTGTTCATTTGTTTCACCAAAGACTCGTTCGCCAGCAAACTCAGATCACTGAACTGATATTCCACCTATCAAAAACACAAATGTGTTACATCGACATCAACACAACTCCATCAACAATTTCATAGTTCACATAATTACGCGAAACCCACAAACAAATATCAACATATCTCCCCCACATCGTGTAGCAGAAAGCCAAGTGAATAAAAATGAACGTTGATAAGTACAATTTTCTCACTGTTCAATCCCTCGCTGAAGTTTGAATAACTAAAACCACCCGAGATATTGATTTTGGTCACGAGCATAATAGGTCATTTCAAATACCCTCGAGTTAACAAGTTACCAATCTAGCAAGCGTTTCACCAAAAATGACACCGATCTATGTTTTCAACAATAATGTAACACAATCATCAATTATAACCACACTAACTCAGTGATTTCGAGTTGCAAATCCAAATGCAACCTAACAACTCATGAACTTATAAATAAGTGTCAGACCTCTCTGGTTCTAATTCTCGCACATTATCAAAACACTGAAAAACATACATTGTGCAGAAATAATTTGCACAAATTGAATCAAGGTAAAAGTACGAATAGCTACTATCAAATAAATGCCTTTTCCTCATAGTTATTCCCAATTAAAATTTGGGTCACTCAACTACACCGAGTTAAAGGAAATTCTCACCCGTTAAATAACTAGGGGAAAATGTTAATTTTGAAAGTATAAAGACGAAAATACCTCTGACTAGAAATCAAATTTTCAAACCTAAAAATTTAATTTTAAAATCTACATTAGATTTTTAAGTCTCAAAATTAGATTTTTAGTCAAAGGACATTTTCGTCTTTTCGCTTCCAAAATTAACATTTTCCATCTTAACGGATGAGAATTTTCGATACTTCAGTCATGGTTATGTGGAAAAGTCGTTTAGTTGGGATTTTTCGTTGAATCAACCTTCTCATCCCACAGATAATGTATTCAACTTCAATCATTCATGTATGCAACGAATTGGACAAGAACACACATACATTACACAAATACCTATAATGAAAACAAAAACAAAAAACATACCTGCTTGACGATCTTCTTGCGCAGATCGTCGGCGAGGAGGTTCTTGGAGCAATCGGGGACCGAAGCAGTTGAGCTGGAGACGAAGGAGGGAGGTTCCTGATCCTCGACATAGAACCAATCGGAGGCACCAGCAGAGTCGCCGACGAACTGGAAGCAAGGGTAGAAATAACCTGAGATGGGGACCTGGGAATGCGATCTCGGAACAAACTCAGGCGCTTGGACGTTCAATTTGAAGCTGCTACTGCCACTGCTGCTACTGCACGTTGTTGTGGTGGTGATTGGCTTCATCTTCTCCATTTCTAGGGCTTCTCGCATCTTTTCCCCTTTCTGAGCCTGCGCCATTTTTTGGGGGCTTCTCGTTTTCTTGTGCTCTGATCGATCGATGATTGATTGTGGCGTTTTGGGGATTTTTTTTGGTGGGTTCTAATTTCTCTCAAGTTTAGTGATTTTTGACCGTTTATTTTCAGTCCATGTTTCGCGCCAAAATCTGAGAGGAGCGACACTTGGTCAACTATAATCTATTCAGGTTTGACCATTTTCTTGGTTGTTATGCAAATTTCTCACCTGTCCAATTATTTTTTTTATAGCAAATTGTATCATGATTTGAGTTCGACTATGCTATGACGAAGCAAGACAGCACCAAACTTATGATTCTTAAGATTTCTTAAAATTATTGTATCGGTAACGGGTTCAAGACACACCCTTATGTTCAATTATTTCTTAATTAGACATAAATTAAATTTTTAATTAAATTATGGGGGAGTGGATTCAGACAGGGAAGTGTGGAGTGTGGGGGCGGTGTGCAGAGGTAACGGAGGCAGGGTGGTGGCAGCATTCTGTAGACGCTTCGTGGGGATTCTCCAGCCAGCAAAGGTGGAGGCCGTGGGTGTCAGGGAAGCTCTTTGTTGGATAAAACGCAACCAATGGAGCCAGGTAGTAATGAAGACCAATTGTATTCGGGTAGCAGAGGGTATCTCAAGTGACAAGAGTCTGCAAAATCAGTTGGGAGGAGGGACATCTTGGAGGACTGTCGTAATACTATTAGTAGATTAGCTTTCAATGTTTTGATTAATTTTGTTTCTAGAGTTTGTAACACGACAACTCATGAGCTAGTCAAATTTGCTTTAGACCAGATGAATTGAAATCATGATGAGGGGTTTTTTCCCACCACATTTTGCAGAAACAGTTAGACTTAATGTCAGTGGCTGTTAAACTTGATGTCAGTGGTAGATAATAATAGTTTTCACTTTAAAAGAAAATTCTTAATTAGACATCAGTTCATTTTTATAAATTTTAATAAATTTTTTTTCCAATTAATTTTTAATCAGGCTTCATAAAATTTTTTCCACCCTACTAACTTATAGCATTTTAAAATACTTAAATTTTCAAATAATTTTTTTTTAAATGAGGTATGTTTGGCCATTCGAGTATGCTACTATATTATTGGATTCGAGCACCTGAATTTGACTCTCAATAAATTAGGATCAGAACGGAGGGATTACAAGATTATTTGTATTTTCTCGATCACTACTCACTCATGTGACTTATTCTCAAGTTGTATCTTTTGTCATGCCTAGACTCAATTTTATTCAGAGACATCACGTGGCTAGTTGTTTAAGGTACCTTAATTTGTTTGTTTTTTTTTCTGAGAGAACCTTAATTTATTTGTTTGATGTTGTAAATATAGTAAGTGGCTGGCCAAATTGAAACCAAAATCAACACGCTTTCTTTTTTTGAATATAAATCAACACGCTTTCAAATCCTAAAATCATCAACTTTATTTCATTTGCATAACATATTACATCAACAAAAGCTTCATCAATATTTCTAATTAATTAAATTAAACTAAATTAAAAACACAGGTCAACCCACCCCTAGAAATTATTCTAATCGAGATCAACGAGTGTCAATTACCAAAACACAGCATAGAAAAGCGCAGCGACGTAGAAGAGGAGACCGGTGGGCACCAGGATCGCCAGAGTCCCGACGGCGACGACGCTGCTGGCGTTTCCACCGGCGACAGGTCCGAGCCTGATCTGGACAACGCCGGCGAGCCCGAGCGTCATGAAGATGGTTCCAAAGACGGTTCCGGCGCCGGAGACGAGCAGACCGGCCCGGTACAGGGTCCGGTAAACCCGGGCGACCAGCGGCTCGGCCGGGATGTACCGGAACCCCAGCTTGATGGCCAGGCCGGCCACGACGGCGACGATGTAGGAGATGAGCGAGTAGAGGTACAAGGCGGCCACGGAGGCGCTGGGGCTCAACGCCAGGCCGAAGAACACCCCGACGGCGAAGAGCAGGTTCGCTCCGATGACGCTGTCCAAGGCCGTGACTTGGGTCCTGATTTCCTGGCTCGAAGCCATCGTGAATAGGGAACAAGAAGAAGAAATGAAAATGGGAGGAAGAAGAAGTGAAAATGGGAGGAAGAACTGAAAATGGGTACATACAAAGAAGAGCTGATGAGCTGTGAGATGAACAAAAATGGGAAGAAGAAGAAGTGAAAATGGGGGAAAAAAGAAGAGCTGATGAGGTGTGAGGTGAACAAAAATGGGGAGGAGTGAAAACGGGCATTGACTTAGAAAAATGCCTCTTTGTGGCATAAATATGTATTTAGTTCAATGAATTGCTACTCTTATATCTGTGTGTATTTACATGAATACATAAATACTTATACACTTATCTGTCTAGAGCAGAAAGAAATGAGGCTGGTGAGATTTTCTTTGGTATATGGTAATTGTCATCTGTCCATGAGCTTGTTGCTGATGATTGGTGCAATCTGTTGTTTTCCATACTGATTCTAGTCTGCAACAGAATGAGAATAAGCTTGTTAGCTCTTAATGGATTGAATCGGTGTAAGGTCAGGGTTTGAGCTAGAACTGAACTATATGGTATGTAAATAGCTTATGCAAGAACCTCTATCCAATTACCGACCTTCTGTTTGCTATTCATGCTCCGGTGATGATCAAAGTTGACGTGTGAGTTTCTACCAATGGAAGCTCGCTGATGAGCTAGTTCTTCTTTGACGCGTGAAAGAACCATCTCTCCTCTCTGCAGCCTTACTTTGAGGTCTTCGATCTGGAGTTTGAGCGTGTTGTTTTCTTCCTGTTGCAGCGCCATAAAAAATTTAGAAAAATTGGAATCACAATAGAACATGTTTCAGATAGCTCGGCTATAAAGATTATTTAAAACTCTTGCCTTGATTTTGGCATGATGATGAATGCGCTGCTGGAGATTTTGCTGACTGGAGAGTTTCTTTAGCTCTTCTTCTAGCTCCATCACCGTCTTCTTATGGTTTACACACTCAACCTGGCAGGGAGAGAAGTCAGTTTCATACCGAATCAATAAAACTAAGCTCTATGTTCGTAACCAATATGTCCAAACAAAAGATAAATCACCTTCAACATATCATTTTCAGTTTTTAGCAATTGTTCTAACTGACGAAGCTTTTCTAATTCTATCTGGGCAGCTAGCAGTTCAGTCTGTCTTCTATCACTTTCTTCTAGCCACCTGAAATACAAAACTTCAAGAAGCTTAGAAGGCTGAAGAACAAAGGAAGGACTGGATATGGGGAAGCAACAGTTACTTACCCTTTCCTGTCCTTGATGAGTTCATTTAGGCGCTTCTTCATCTCAATTACATCTTTCTCCTGATGAAGAAAAATCGTGATACAGTCAATTCAATGCATAGAGTCAAGATAATGTTGGTGTTTTCAAAAGATTAAGGATACCCTTATTACCTCAGAATCAGAAATGGGAAGTTGAGTCTCTGCAGGTATCTTCTGAACTTGCTGATCATGTAGCAGTGACTAGTATTTGCACAACAAGACATGTGAGATAAGCACAGTGCAGATCAGCTTAATAGGTGACATCAGAATAATTTTGTACACTAACAATCAATAAATTCCGTGTGTAATGATAACAGAGAATTCAATTCTGAAATGGAGAATGAGTAATAGCCTTAACTAATATCAAGCTTACCGCATAATTGCTCATATCCAGTTTGAGCCCCAGCAAATCTCGAATTACATCGTGGGTCATGCTCTCAGCAGCTGCTAATTTAGCATTCAATTGGAATATCTGCAAAGAGTAAAATTTGAACATTGAGAATCATGATTTCTATTTTGTTATCAAACGTCCAAAACCAAAGGAAGACGGTGAGTCCTACCTCCTTCTGTCGACTGACCGCTAAGGATTCAAGCCCTTGAATCCGTAGCCTAGCAGCTGTAAGATCCTCATCCTTCTCAGATTTGATTTGATTCACCAACCCCAGCCCGATGCATTTAAAAGGGGATCCAGAACCTCTAGGCCTCGTGGCATTCTTTTCTGGTTTAACTGATAAAGAGTTTGATAATTGGGTGGATGGACACTCAGGTTTGACTTGTCCAGCCATGGCCTCTAACGCCTTGAACTGTTTGAGGCGGATAAACAGTCAGTCTAATAGCCTTTTTCTTACATTCGGAAAAATAATTTGATTAATCCTTATCTGCTAGCCTACCTTTTGCTTACACTCAGAAGCCTGTGCTTCTGCATACAAGTTTAGCTCAGAGATGTGTGCTTTGAGTTTCGTAATCTGTTATAGAATAACAGAACAATTTCAGACTAAGCCAAACTAAAGTCATCGGGTTAAATATCATCCTAAGTTCTTAATTTAACCACAGTAATCAAGGAATACAAAAACATGAGACAGAAACCTCACCTCTGCTTCCCTGTCAGCCACATCCTTCTCAAGGACTTCAACATGCTTCTTGGCTTCTTTAAGGTTCTTCTCTTTCTCTTCTAAGTGCCTAGAATTATCAAACGAATTTTATGAATGATTCACAGATTTCTGCATTTCTATATCCATTAAAATATTTTGGCAGAGCTGTTCAAAACCTTTTCATGTCAACATCAGCACTGCTAACATTCTGCATTTGATGTTTTAGTCCAAGAAGCTCCAACTCTAGGTCTTCTCTCTGCAACCGTTGTCGTTCAGCTTCTCCTTTAATTATGTCAACCTAACAAGTTCGATCCATGAGATTATTATTAGGGATAATTCTAGGTGGCTACACTTAGATATTGCTGTTTTTCACCTGACTACGCTTAAGATGTGCAAAATTTTCGCTTTGCACCTTCCGTCCAATTCCGTTAGATTTTAACATTTTTAACATGTGAAATGACTAAAATACCCTTATAATCGAATGAGTTATTAAAATTGGATTGAAAAAACTAAAATGTCCTCACATATATTTTAAATTTTCAGAAATGTGTCATTTACACTCTTCCCTCCCTTCAATTACCAAACCCATCATATAAAAAAACTAAACACACTAAACCTATCAAAATTTCTCAAATGATTCTTTGTAAATTGGAGATTTAGAACGTGCCCTACAAACAACTACACACCCATCAACTCAAAAACCCCCAAACACCAAAAACACCCTATACCCATCAAATAAGAAAACCCCAACACCAAAAGAAAAACACTAAACCAGTCAAAAACTCAGAATTTCTCAAATGGGTCTCCGTCAATTGGATATTCAGGGTGTACCCTACAAACAACAACAAACCCATCAACTCAAAACCCCAAACCCCACAAAAAACACTAAACCCGTCAAATCAGCAAACTCCTCCACGTCCACCCCCAGATCCGACGTCCCCGCCGGCCAACTCCCCGTCTACGTCGGCGAGGAGCGGTTCCTCGTCAATGCCGACCTCCTCCGCCTGGAATTATCCCTATTATTCTATCACCAGTAAGTTACTAAACCAAGAAAAATTCAGTAAGAACTTGAGCAATTCATCAATAGAAGCAAGACCAGTACTTCTTGGCAAGACCTTCGTCAACCATACTGGACTTGGATGGGCACTTGGACTCGGCCCACTTGAGGATCTAGAGGCGGTCCTCCTCGATATGGCTTTCCAGAGCTCCACTTCCCGGTCGGTCTCGGCTCTAAATTTGTGTTCTAAACTGACCAAAAATTATAGGACTCGCCACCACCGACGACGACATCGTGGTCGACTTGGAAGACGAAGTGGTTTCGTCGATATGGTTTCAGAAAACGGCTCAAGCCTATCTGTCCAGGCTTTCGACCTCGCACGACCCAGACCTCGACGAATCGAGGAGACGAATCGCTGAGAAGAATCGTTGAGACCAACCCAGATCTGCCAATTCGGCCACCACTGATTTGATTGGGTTTTGCTCCATCTAATTCAAAACACCGCCGATTCAACCAGTTTTGAATTTGCCGTGGCATCTTTGCCGATTTGATTGGGTTTTGCTCCATTTGGTTCATTTCTCAGCAAAAACAACAAATTTAAATGATGGATGAGAATTGGAAGCTAGATCCGTTAATGGTGGCCTCGTTTAAGTGGTTTTTGTAATTGGTCTTCGATTCCTAAATATTCTAGGCCATTTCTAAATGATAAATTGTAAATCATAGCTAGTTCAATCGTTGGAAAATTGTGGAATTAATGGCAAGAAAGAGGGAGATGATAGATGGAGAGGAGATGGTGATTTGCCAGAACCAGAGAGAAAAGAGGGAAGAGAGAGAAACGTGAGTGGGTGAGAGAGTGGCATATTTTTTAAATTAGATAGATAAGAAAGAGCATTTTAGTCTTTTTTTTTTAGGTGTAGTCATGTGTGTAGCCATATGAAATTATCCCTTATTATTATTACGTGAAGAGAATATTAAGTCCACTAATTTAATCTTCAAATAAAACTTACCTTGTTTTCAAGTACGTTTACAGTGCATTCTAGCTCTTCGACAGATCTCTCTAATAGCTTCACCTCAGCTTCTTTTTCCTCTGCATATGTCTTTCTTGATTCTGATATCTGCCAGACAAAAAACAGGATTGAAAAACATGAAACAAATGAATGAATCAGTTGTACCCAGTATGTCAAATCATCATGTACCTGTTGAGCCTCTGTAGCAATGGCTTCATTTTCTTCTGCTCTGGCGTCCGCCATTTCAAGCTTCTCCTCCAAACTATGCAACTCCTCGAGGAGGGAATCCCTCTCGCCAGTAACCCCATTCAAGTCGCTCCTTAATAATTCAATTGAATCATTCATGAGTCTAAAAGTGTTGCTCATTTCTGAAAGTTCAATTTCCAAACTCTCAATTATCTTTGTTCTCTCTGCCAAATCTGCGTCCATAGAGTTTTTTGCTGACAAGGCATTGGCAGCATGATCTTTCAGCTCTGCATTTTCGCTGGCAAGCAGTTCCCGGGACTTGCATTCTTTTGAGATCTCCAGCTCAAGAGCAGATATTGCATTCATTTTATCCTGCAACTGAGTTTCAAGCACTTGGATGTGAGTAGCAAATTCATCAAGCTCACTAGATTTTACTTCAAGTTCATCCTCCAATGCCTCCAGGGATGTGGCCATTTCCTCTAGTTTATCCTTTTGATCATGAGAACTAGAAGCAGATTCCTGCAACAGACTCAGATCAAATAATAATCCTTTCACGATTTCGTCCTTCCTCAACAACTCATCCTGAAGACTCAAATTGTCAGATATTAACTGATTAGCATGGCTCTCTAAGCACTCTAACTCACTACGAAAGTTAGATGCCCTCTCAACCTTCACAGCTATCTTGTTAAACATGTTCTCAACAATAGCAAAACTTTCATCGTTCAGAACTTGGGATAGCTTGTTTCCTATTTTACCCACTGTTCCCACAAGCTCAGCATTTTTCATTTCCATCTCTTTATGTAAGTAGCCAATGCGAGTCTCCAAGGAGATTACTTCATCTTGCAACCTGTGTTTTTCTATATCAGATAACTCCAGGCAACTTTTGCATGACTCCAACGCCAACTTCTTTTCTTCTAAATTTTGGAGTGCCAGATCCTTTTCTGTCTTCAAATTCATCAACTCGCTTTCCAGAGATCTTTTTTCTTCTTCTAAGTTGCTTAGCTCTGCATTTTTCCCATCCAGCTCGTTTTTCAATTTGCATGATGAAGTTTCGAGCATGAAAATCTTTTCCTGTAATTTCTGATTGGTTTCATCAAGGTCTGACATTTGGGTGGAAGAAAATTCAAGAGTTGTTTCCTTCATCTCCAAATCTTTCAGTAGTTTTTCATGTTTCTCCTCAAGTACCTGGACCTGGTTCGACAGTCTCAGGTTTGTCTCCATTAATTCACATAGCTGATCCTCAACCAAGAACTTGTCTTTTTG
This sequence comes from Geranium brycei, assembly GCA_036897365.1. Lineage (NCBI taxonomy): Eukaryota > Viridiplantae > Streptophyta > Magnoliopsida > Geraniales > Geraniaceae > Geranium > Geranium brycei. Next base: position 24,797 of record JAYMTP010000599.1, read on the forward strand.
AAGAGTGTTATTAGCTTCATCCAACTGTGTAAGCTTTAAACTATTTTGGTGCAGCTTGGACGACATATCCTGCAGCTCCATTTGTACTTCTTCACGAACTCTCTGCAGAAGTGCAACCTCGGCTTCTTTTACCACTAATAATTGCTCATTCATATCTGCATCAACCTTGAAAAAAATAACATTTTTCTTCAAATCTTCTAGAACTGCAAGACAACTGGTATGCTTTTTTTCTGCATCAGCCTTGAGGAGAGTCATGACCTTTAATTCTGATGCTAAGATGAGTGACTCGAACTCTTTCGAGTACAAATCTACCATTGAAAGCTCAGCCTCAGAATTTAGATTTTCCTCCTTTTCTTTCAAAAGCTTCTCTTGATTTAATATAGACACCACAATATCTGAGTTGCTCATGTGGAATTCCTCCAAAAGAACTGCAAGTTGAGATCCCATATAATTATACCTCTGCATCATCAACTCCTCTTGAAGCTGTAGATCAGATATCTTCTTACCGAAAGTGGTAGCCTTAACACTAAGCTCCCCGATCTCTTCTTCTTTCCTTGAGATTCTATCAAACCCGTTCTTAATATCGGCCAGTAGTTTTCCCTCCACAAGTCTGCACATCTCAAGCTCCTGACTTGACTTGTAATTGTGCTCCCTCAGATTGGCTATGACGGAGTTTGACTCACAGAGACCATGTTGTAGCAAACCATTTTCTGTATTAAGGCCTGTCACTGTTTCCAAAAAAATTCCCATGTGGCAGAGATGTAGCACAGAAACAGCACAATCCTTCACTATTATCTCAGACCACACTTCCTCAAGCCATGATCTCAATAGCTTTTTAGAGTCCCAAAGTAGAGACTTCGTGCAATTGAAGTCACAGGATATAGACATAAAGTTTTCCATGAAAGCGACCTGGACCTCTGCAACAATGCCCTCCAGCTCAACAACCATATCTTTTATTTCTACCAAACTTGAACCAAACTGGTTCTCAAGGTTTTCAAACTCCTGACGATTCTGATCATTGATGGATTGCAAGCTCTTGACCGCACTCATTAAAGTATCCCTTTCATTGGTTAATGTAATTTCAGCTCTCTTCAGCTTTTCAATATCAAGCTTCATGGTTTCATTTGCAATTGTCAGATCATTGATGATAATATCTGCTTCTTTCAATGAACCTTGTGCCTCTTCATACTTAGCAAGAATACTGGAAGCTTCAGCAGTTTTATGTGTTGCAACACTCCTTGAGTCACTAACTTCTGCTTCAATGAACTGCATAAAATATTTGGAGAATGTTGATATAAGTTGTTAGCTTCTAAAACAACCATCAGATCAAGATGGTTTTTAAATATACTGTTGTTAACTATCCCACACTGAAAGTGTGTGGAATGAGAAAACACTTGATAGAACTAATTGATCCACCCACTGATATAGTAGAGTTGGTTTGTTAATCATACTAAGCGCATCACTAAGAGATGGTATACTGAAACTAGGTTAAGTCTGAATGTACTCTAGAAAAAGAAAAGAAAGACAAAAAAAATTAGAAGGAAACAATGGTGAGACAATTTACCTCTTTTGTTCGGCACCAATCAGTGCCAGCTTCTTTTAAAATTCGTGTTATATCATGGAACTTATGATCTAGATCTTCCATCTTTATTCCAGATTGCTCTTCAAAGCTATTCATAACTGTCTGCAGATTAAGTACCTGAGTTATGAGACATTTCATGGTTTCTTGGCTACGTTTCTCAGATAGCAGGATATCTTCTTTCTCACTTCGTAATTTTGCCATCTCTGCTTGGACTTCTTTTAAGCTTTCAAGAGCAGACTCTATTTCCTTTTTCAGAAGGATAATTGTAAGATCTCTGTCTACATACTTGCAAGTCTTTTCAGAGTTTGAAGTTTTCTGATCGCCTGAATGCCCATTGATATGCTTTCCAACATTAAATAAACACTCTGCGTTATCAATCTGCAACAATTCATGAACATATAAAATCGTTAAATCAAATCAGACACTGCACACAGCATTTTACATATAGTTGATGTGCTATGACCTTTAAGTATGAATTGTCTTATTAGGAGGGATAAACACGCTAGCTTACCAATCCTTCACCATTTCCATCAACAGGCATGCAATCTTCTTGTGAATCTTCCTCTCTAGAGCTTTTGTCATGTTCCACATACATGCTGATACTTGACTTGAGTGTGGAGATGCCAGCTTTTAGCTCGGCAACTCTTTCCTTTGCAGTTGAAACGTCATTTGCTTCAACATCATCAAGCTTTTTAACCATTGCAGAAGAGTGTTTCTCCTCCTCTAAAAGCTTCTGTTTCAGTTCTGCACAGTTTCTTTCTGACTCCAAAAGTTCCTCTCTCAGACACTTAATCTGGTTGTCTGCCTCATCAATTAAAGCAGCCTGATCAGTAAGAGTGGCCTCTTTCCTCAGGATCGTCTCTGCTGATTCACATAGCTGGATATCCTTATACTTCAATGCATCAAGATAATTGAGATTTATTTCTGAAAATCTGTTAACAATCACGAAAGCAGCTGTTGCGCCAATTGATGCTTTTTTAATGTGATCCTCAGCCATTTTCATTCTGTTCTCCAGCTTTTCTATAGTAATTGTTTTTGCACATAACTCTGACATCAGTAGAAGAATTTCTTTTTCCTTTTCACCATGTTCCTGCTGATGTGCTTCATTGATAGCCAAGGCCGCCCCTTTTAAAGTATTCAACATGCCCTCCACATCACTTCTTTTGTCATTTGCATCCTCTAAGCATCTCCTGAGCTCTTCTATCAATAATTCCTTCTCAGAAACGGTCCTTATCATCCTGCCAACTTGATCTGAAATCCAAATCCTTCTCTGAGGAAAGGAACTAGATATCACATCAAGCTCAGCAGAAGCGTCCAAGAGTGCCTCCTGCCCATTAGTAAGAAGTTCTTCAATTTCGTGGGACAGTAGATCCCATTCACCAGATAATGTCATTACCTCCTCGCCTTTCTCTTCGAGCTTTCTACTTAATCTTTGGTTATCTTCAGTAGTGAGGTGCAGATTTTCCTGCAGCTCCTTCAATTCAGATTCTGCATGCAATAAACTCTTCTTGGTTTCCATTTCTTTCAAATGACTATCTTGGACTTGCTGTTGAAGTGCTGCAAGTTCTTCCTGCATACAGACAATCACCTCAGCAGTTTCAGCCTCAGCCTGTCTCTGGACTTCATCCATTTCTTCTTCATTGGACGCCTCAAATGCTCGATCTTTTTGGTACCACATATTTAGCCTCTTGGCCGTCTCAAGAGAAACTTGCATCCTCTTCATCTTGGCTTGCAAGGGAAATTCCTCACATACTGACAAATTTGAAGATGAATTACTCCTCAACTCCGTAACAGCTAGTTCCTCCTTCAGAGCTATAATTTCCAACTCCCGCTCACTTAAAAGCTTCATATAGTGAATATTATTGTTTCTTAGATCCTCCATCTGATTGATCGATAGAATTTGCTGGGACTCTAATGCTTCTACAACAGACTTTGCTTCATCCAGATCACCTTTTGCAACTTCATACTGTTTGCTCGCCAACAAAAGCTTTTCTGTTGTTTGCTCAAGCTCTCTATTCATACTTGTAGCCCATTTCTCAGTTTCACAGTGAGATGCCCTCTCTTCATTTAGCATGGTTTTTACTATATCCAGTTCCAGCTGCAAATTCAACATTTCTTCGTCATGTTTCATCATCAGATGTTCAAGTTCCTTTTCTCCTATCTTCTCATTTTGAACAGCCCTCGCCATGCGATCTTCAATAATTGGAGCTTCTGATAAATCCTGAAAATAAGGTTTATCGCCACCCATTAGTAGACATCATGACAGAAATGAATCAGTCCAAACAGTGTCATAAATGTGAGCATATCCACAGGTAAACATCTACAAAATGATACATGAAAAATCCCCAACATGCCATGTTTTCATGATAAACTGGAGATCGACATGCTTGCAACTTTCAACACACTCAAATTTAGCCACTGCTATCTATTTTTCCCCCCATGGTCCTTGCATGGCACTTCTACTAAATGGGGCAGACATGATGCATTATTGATTTTTACTTATCTGCTGGATTGATGAGTTCTGTAACATGGATTTCAGTTGTGGCTGTCCACACCCACAGTAAATGTTGGACTTCAGACTACTAAGGGCGTGTAAGCCTATGAGGCAAAGTTTACATTCTACTGGTGGTCATATATTTATATATTGTGACATCACTAGGCTTCATGAGAATCACTTCTTTGAGGATTTTGTAATTAGTCTCTTCCACGTTTCCCTTAAAATTAAGAAAGTACATCTACCTCTGTGGTATCCATACTGTCGTCTCCATCGCTGGGTGCAGAGCTTATATTGCTTAACATCGAACGTAGGCCGTTTATTTCTCTGAGGTAAATGGGAAAAAGAAAATAGCATCAACATTGTGGAACACGTGCAAGAACTTAAGTTCTGTCAGTAACATAAAGCATATGAGTTGGAAACAGACAGGCCAGATGTCCTTACCTATTGAGTTTTGCATTCTCCTCCAAACAAGAATTTAGATTACACCGGCATTCGTCTAACTCTTTCATAGTGTTCTTCAACTGAACACAGTAAATAGGCTAGTGTCACACATATGAGAACATTACAGATGAGAGAAGATAAACTAGACTTCTTTTTTAAAGTGACAGGATTAAGGAGCAACCTCCAAGCACGGAGTATCGCTTTCTTTATTCATGCATACAGCTACCTGTGTTGCAGGGAAAAACTATGAAGTCGGGCGAAAAATGAAAACGAAATAGTTTCAAAATGGCTCAGAATGATACAATGCTAGAAAATTAAAACGATAAAATGACACTTTTATAGAAGTTTCTCTCCTTTCCCCTGCATCATATGTTATAAGGTGACGTGCATGAGGTAATAAAAACTGGAGAATCCAGGCAAGTAATATTAGTGTAACCTACCTGCTGAGGTTGCACATTAAGATTTGTGTTGTCCTGCTGCTTTGAGTTTCCATCAAGAAATTGAAGCAGCTGCAAGAAAAGGATATTGATCATACAGCTCCAGACAACATGAAAGAAAGACAAGTGTACAGTACTATAAAAAAATGTATAAAAACCTGATCTCGCAGTTTGGATAGTTCAGCCTGGAGTAGGTCTCTCTCCCCTTCTTCATAGAATTCTTGAAATCTACAAAATCCACAAGGAAGAAACTTATGAAACGGTACAGCACTATGGCACAGCTGGTTTGTTTTTGTGAAAAATATACCTCCTCAGTTGTTCTAACAGCCTAATATTCTCCAAGGCAAAGCGAGTTACTTCCGGGTTCCTATCAACTTTAGCTTGAAGCAAGTGAATCTGTTCACTGAGCGATCTATTCTCTTCTAGTAAGTATGTGTCGGCAGGTAGAGAGCCAGCTAGAAGTGACTCCATTCTTTGGATCTTGTCTTCTCGAAATCTTAGCATCATTTTAGTGCTCCTGGTGTCTTCCTCTCTTTGACGAACCTGAGAAGCAACAATCAGTGTGACCAATTTGAATATGAGTAAAGAAATAACATAAAAAAAGAGAACTAATTTTTCAAGAAAATATACCAAACGGTTCAGCTGTTCTATTTCAGCTTCCAGTTCCTTGATGGAAGTTTCTGCCATCTGCTCCCTTCTCAATGCACCAGCAAGTGTTGTCTCCAATGATTTCAACTGATTTTGATACCAAGATGAGCAAGCAAATAAGTTATGACTATTGAAGAAAAACTAAGTACCCTGACCAAGCTTGTCGAAAATTTGAGAAAAACAACCTAACATACTTGCAACGTGAATAGTGAGAAAATAAATTATGAAGAAACCTGTTTAGTAGACATTCTCACAGTGCCTTTGGGCTCAAACCCAGGAAATTCTTCAACCTGCTGTTGGTCCATTTGAAATTTGTTCCCCATGCAAGCATTTTCTGCAGTATCTTGTATAGTTGCTGAACCAAATGACAATGCTCTTGAGATATTTTGCCGTTTAAGGATAGAAAGCTCCTCCTGTTCCAAAATGCAAGCATACAAATTTGATGAATAACTATTTACACAAGAACTTCCAATAGATCTTGAGAAATATAGAAACCTGTAGAAGTCGTATCTGATGTCGTAGTGTGTTGATATCCCCAGTAGAATCCTCATTCACCACAGCCTACACCGTCAACAAAAAAGATACAGTACTAAAATAGGATTCAAAAAGTTCACTATATTTGAATTATACAGGAATCCACTTACATTATTCTGAATAAGCTTTGCTCGTTGTGCGAACTTAAGTGTGTTAAGTGTTTCAGCTGAAGAGCTGCAAAATAATAGAACAAATAAGTAAAAACATGTTATTTGTTGATTAAGGTTACAAGTGTAAGCGATAGCCAGCATTTCCAGATAAACACAACTGACCAAATAGAAGGGCTGACATTTGCAATGATCATTGTCTTTGAGTTTCCTCCGAGTGAGTCCTGCAACAAATTCAGTGTCAAGCATACAATCTGTTGGGCCTTTATTAAATAAGTGGAGGCCCAAAGCCCATGTAGTTAATATCCTACATGGAGAAGGAAACCCTA
>JAYMTP010000600.1:0-31370 GCA_036897365.1 Geranium brycei
TCCCGGCGGGTATGACACATCGATCCAATACTCGACTCGATTAGCTTGTCGGGTTAGTCGGGTTCGGGTGTAACGGGTATCGGGTCAGTTGGGTATCGGGTTAGTCGAGTCGGGTGTCGGTCGGGTCGTCGGGTAAGTCGGGTTACCGGGTAAAATGGACAGCCCTACTACACATTTGTACTATACAGAGGTATTATTTTAATACACATGCTTTAAACAAAGTAATAAAGTGCATGAACATCATCATTAAAGGTCATTCGCAAAATATTCATCCCAGTCACCTTTTTTGAGTTTTTTTCCTATTGATTTAATTTCTTCATTTCCAGACATTCCTAAAATAATATGAATCACATGCTATAATAGTTGAGAGAATATTATATTCTTAATGGTCATCCACCTAACTGAGTAGAATGCCATACTTTCGTGCTAGAGTTTATTTTATATTTTTCTTTATGGAATTTAAGATACTTAAAATTATCATATGAAGGTTGTTTGCTATGGTGAAAACACTTGTTATTTGTGATTTTTAAGCAGGTTGAGGTAGCTTATATAGTTTTCATCTAAAAAAAGTGTCCCCTATGTTAAAATGGGATGTCCAAAAATAAGTGATCCTATTCTTTTAGTTAGGTAATTAGTCATGAATCACCAATAATATCCTATCATGAGCTAGTTGTAAGTATTGGGGAGTTACATATGAGGGTAAATGATGGAAAGTTAATCGCAAAATGTCGAATCCTCAATTCTAGTTATACTCAACGACACCCTTATTTTGAGACGAAATGAGAATATGTGTCAAATGTGGGATCTCATTTATGTTTATGCTTAGCTAATACCATTTATAAAAAAGCATTGGAGAATTTATAAATGCTAAAGATTGTTTTACAGTTGTTTCATTGGATTTTAACTAATATCTACTTGCATTTCACTATGTTACCAAAGGTGTGCTTTTAACTCATTATAAATTTATGCTTGAACCATTGATTTATATTTTTCAGATCACTATTGGTGCCAAAGACAGAATTTATCCAACAGATTATGGCAAGAAAGTAAACCACCAAATCATGTAAAAGCTTTGTATCGGTGGCTTTAGACTTACGGAACTTGTTGCACCATGTATTGTCTGAAATGGTTAAATATCCACATGTTCAATGGAGCTAGTCATATTAAAGCACATGCTTCATACACCTAATAATATGAATATCTAAATCACTCCATTTGCATTGCTGTTGGAATATCTTTGACCATGAATATATTCAAAAGGTTTACTTGTGTTATTCTTTCAGTGATGATTAGTGCAAGTTATAATGATCTCAACTTTAGTGTTCTTGTTAGAATAGTTAATTAATATTAGGGTTTTCTATATATTAGTATTATGTTTCCTAATCTAGTTTATTTCCTAGTGTCCCCTATATAAAGAAACCTCCTATTATAATTCATAATAAAGTAGTCATCAATTATACAATTCTATTTTAGAAATTCAACATATTCTATTGATTTTAAGATTCTTACTTTTGTGTAAGGAAGGTTTCATTGAAACAAGCTAACATCGGGATCTCCTCAGAAACATGCCAAGAAGGGAAAAATGACCTGGTAAACTCTAGCTCAATATACCGCCAGAATGCTGGATCCCTCATCTTGCACTGCATCCTACTTTATTTGTATTTCATTTTTGCTCATGCGCTCACACTCATCTCTTCCACTTCTAAAATTACTTCCTGCACATGAATAAGGAAGCATGCATGCATGCATTTATTCATACATAGATATGGATAATTGGCATGTTAATTACTGAATTTGAGAATGCTGTATGATTCAAGCTAAAAAGAGGGAAAATTGTCATCACTTAGCTAGTTCCCTATGGAGTTATCACATGACATCGTCACTAAACTGCTTCATGTTCACTGTCATTAAGATATGATGTTTTTTATGTATCATATATATATATATATATATATATTGCATTGGCTACAAATCATTTATAATTACAGTACTTTAACTATGAAGAATCCTAATTTTTATAGTGCTCATTCATTAAAAAGTATTAATTAATAATTATACTGAAAATTGATTTAAAGAACAAAAAGGAATGGAGAAAGATGTGGTGAGCTGGGAAGATTAAGCCCAACAACTACAGCTAAGAGCAGGCCTGGTGGAATCACAGACAAACTTACTGTCTGCCCATGCAATATTATTATCCATATATATAGTTTAATCAAATTAGTTGCAGGACTGTACTTTAATCATATGCAAAATCTGTCCTTTATTTTTTCTTTTCTTCTTTGTGGCAGTTCATGTTTCAGAGTTTTTTCCCTAGCCTCTTCTGTCCTTCCTTTTTTGCATATTAAATAATTATGGCTGGAATGTTTCCTTTTTGATCCAGAACTGTTAAAAGAAGTTGTGACGCAGCTAAGTCTTGTTGCATCTACTATTGTTTCATGTCATGGTCCATAAACATTAGCATATTTCTAGGGGACCTAAATTAGGCCAATGAAATGAATCATTCGCCAATCAGAAGTGAAGGTATTGTACTCCTTTTAATCTTTAACAATTGGAAATAACAGGCCAACTAACTAGTGAAATTGAATTAACCAGTCATGAAAAAGAACAGAAAAGGAGGATAGAATCAAATATGCATAGTGGAACACCTTAGTTTTATTATATTGAAAAAAGGGCATATGTCTCTTAACCTCTCCCCCTTATATAGCTTACAACATAATTGGGTTATGTCATGAAACACATCACTACTTACTTCCTCTAGGTTTTACGCCCATGCGAGCATCATTTCTTTGAGCAGCAAGAGATCTATACCCCCCATAGCATTCTTGAGTCTTGAAAGAAGGCAAGAATGGACTCCCAAGAGTTGGAGAAAGTAGAGATGAATAAGATTGAGAAGGGCAGAAACTTCTCTATAGGCATAATATCCAGATATGCAGATTGGGTTGATATTGTGCTTATTTTCTTGGGTACCATTGGAGCTATTGGGGATGGCATGTCCACAAACTGCTTGCTAGTCTTCACTAGCCGCCTTGTGAACAACTTGGGACATGGTAAGACCCAACAAAACGATGACCATTTCATGGATGATATTGAAAAGGTACTTAACATCATTACCTTTAGCTCTCTCTCAATTCAAGATTCACCTTTCTCTTCCCTTGATTCATTTCACATTTTTTGGGCTTTGTTGACAAACAGTGCAGCTTATACTTCGTATACTTGGGATTAGCGGTCATGGTTGCTGCTTTTTTGGGTAATTTTCAAAAAAACTCATTTCTTCTCCAACACGTTTTTGCCTTGCTCTTAGGACAAGGTAGTTGGTTTTGTTTTCTTCTCGACCTGAACGGACTTCTAAGAAATTGAGCAGATCCAACCCAGTCCATTATATTACACATGACATTGTATATAAGAAAATTATTAGTAATGCAATGTTTCAACAAAAGGTAAGGAACTTGGTCATTTTATCAAACTCTAGAAATGTCCTATTGATATCACAAGGAAGTAGATAATATATAATACTCCACACGGTACATGTTCATGAAAATGGTTGACGAGTATATTCATTAATGGTTGCAGAAGGATATTGTTGGAGCAAAACTAGTGAGAGGCTGGTATTGAAGATTCGCTACAAGTATTTAGAAGCTGTTCTTGGACAAGAGGTTGGGTTTTTCGATTCACAAGAAACAACTGCTTCTGAGGTCATCAATAGCATCTCAAAAGATACTTCTCTTCTACAAGAAGTTCTGAGTGAGAAGGTGAGGAAAAAAACTAATAAGAACATCATGAATTACACTTGTTCAGAAAGTTAAGCTAATAATATATTATACAAACCTTTTATGATAATTTTTGTTCATGTATATTTTTCATCAGGCGCCAATATTTTTGATGCACACGTCAGCATTTATATCAGGACTAGCATTTTCGACCTATTTTTCATGGAGACTGTCCTTAGTAGCCTTCCCAACACTGATTCTCCTAATAGTTCCCGGCGTCATTTATGGAAAATACCTTGTCCTTGTGTCCAACAAATCCTGCGAGTACTGCAAAGCCAACTGCATCATAGAGCAGGCTCTAAGTTCAATCAAAACCGTATATTCATTCACTGCTGAGGCGTGGATTGCTGATAGGTATGCAGCAATTCTGGACAGAAGGACTCAGCTGGGAATCACGAAAGGCATCGCCAAAGGTTTGGTGGTTGGGAGCACAGGGCTCTCCTTTGCCATATGGGCTCTTCTTGCATGGTATGGGAGTCTTTTGGTTATGCACAAAGGAGAAACTGGTGGGAGCATTTATGCCTCAGGCATATGCTTCATTGCAAGCGGACTGTATGTAGCTTCATTTCATTGAACTATTTGATTTTGATCATATTTATAAGATTTTTTTGATTAATGTAGTAAATTTGGGTGATGATATTACAGGTCTCTTGGAATGGCACTTCCTCAAGTGAAGTACTTCACAGAAGCATCTGTTGCTGCTGCAAGAATCTGTACTAGGATCGACAAGGTTCCAGAGATGGTGAATGAGGAGATGGAGGGACTTGTGTTGGACCAAATTCGAGGTGCAATGGAGTTTGAGCATGTGAACTTCACATACCCTTCGCGTCCCAATTGCACGGTCTTGCGAGATTTCAATCTCAGAGTTGAAGCTGGCAAGACTGTTGCTCTTGTTGGTGCAAGTGGGAGTGGCAAGTCCACTGTCATCGCATTGCTGCAGAGGTTTTATGATGCAGATGACGGGGTTGTTTGGATTGATGGGGTTGATATAAAGAGATTGAATCTGAACTGGATAAGAGGGAAAATGGGTCTGGTTAGTCAAGAGCATGCACTGTTTGGTACCTCAGTGAAGGAAAACATCATGTTTGGGAAACTTGATGCCACCATGGAACAAGTCATGGCTGCAACCATGGCTGCAAATGCTCATAACTTCATTACCCAGCTTCCACAAGGCTATGAAACCAAGGTGACAAAGTCTCATGTGATTTTTGCATATTATCAGTTTCATTAGCTAATTTAAGGTTCTAAAGAATATGGGTTTATTCACAGCTTAATATCTTGAGTTATAGGCGGATAGATTTTAACAGTGTCATAGTGGTTCATATCCCTCTTCAATTCTCTATGTCATCTTGGCATGGGTTAAAGGCCCACGGCTAGTGTGCTGAGTCCCACCTATTCGTCCAAACTTTTAAGGGGGTTGAGTTTTAACCACCCATATATAACGTGGATCTTCAATCCGAAACAAGCACGTTAAGGAAGGGAGTGTCAACTGAACCCACATTGAAAAGATGTGGATAAAACTAGTACATAAAGTATCTCGATGCCGCCTATCAACTTGAGCTTTTAAGTGGGTGTAACAAAGTCGCGAAGCAATAGTAAGGTCGTTGTCAAGTTCGCCTACTGTATGCAAAAACACTATCGAAAAAGGTGGGAGCCGCGTGCACGGGACACACTTTTAAGTTTCTCGAGCTAATTGGTTTATTTTGTGAACCAATACTCTTTTTTTTGAATGATTACAACGTTTACCCTATTCTACCTGAAATCCCTCCCCATCCCTCTGCACCCGACATGATTCGATCAAGCGACCTCTCCTTGAAATTGTGAACCAACACTTAATGTGTACTTATGATGGTTCTAATTTGGCAGGTTGGAGAAAGAGGAGCACTCCTATCCGGTGGTCAAAAGCAGAGAATTGCAATTGCTAGAGCCATCATCAAGAACCCCATGATTCTCCTTCTAGATGAAGCAACAAGTGCTCTTGATTCTGAGTCAGAATCACTGGTCCAAAAAGCTTTCCAGCATGCCTTTATAGGAAGAACCACATTGGTACTATGCTATCTAATACTGACTATGTTTCTACAAGGTTAAATTGATACCATGAATCACCAAATTAACTCTATTGTATCAGGTTGTTGCTCACAAGCTCTCAACAGTGAAAAAAGCTGACCTGATTGCAGTTATCAATGGAGGTTCCATCGTAGAAATAGGCTCACACATTGAACTCATCAACAAAACAAATGGGCACTATGCGAAACTTGCAAAACTGCAGAGACAATTCAGCTCTTGTGATGATCAGCAGCAAGAACCAAACGCCATATCATCAATATCAAGCCCATCCATTTCTTCAAAATCGCCATTACCTGGTGATCATGATCGCAACCCGAAACAAGTCCTTTCTAGCCCCAAACCTTCCTTTTCCAGGCTTCTCTGCTTAAACTTCCCTGAGTGGAAGCAAGGCTTAATAGGCAGCCTTGCGGCAATAGCCAATGGCGCGGTCCAGCCTGTCTATGCCTTGACCTTAGGAGGCATGATTTCAGCTTTCTTCACTCAGAACCACGAAGAAATAAGCACAAGAATAAGCAAGTACTCGTTCGTTTTCTCTTCACTGTCCTTGATCTCCATTGTCCTGAATGTCCTTCAACACTACAGTTTTGCTTACATGGGAGAGAAGCTAACCAGGAGGGTCCAATTGGGAATGCTCGAGAAGATGCTAACTTTCGAGACAGCCTGGTTCGATGAGGAGCAAAACACAACCGGAGCTTTGTGTTCAAGACTCACCAATGAGGCATCAATGGTGAAGTCCCTTGCAGCAGACAGAGTCTCTCTGCTCCTCCAAACCACATCAGCGGTCACCATAGCCATGGTCATGGGACTGTTCATTGCTTGGAAGCTCGCACTAGTCATGATTGTCACTCAACCACTAATAATCCTCTGCTACTACACCCGGAAGGTACTGCTCTCCAGCATGTCCACAAGGTTTGTGAAGGCACAGAATCATAGTACTCAGATTGCACTTGAGGCTGTGTACAACCACAGGATTGTGACATCGTATGGGAGCTTGGGGAAGGTTCTGGAGCTTTTCGAGGAAGCTCAGGAGGAGCCGAGGAAGGAAGCTAAGAAGAAGGCATGGTTGGCTGGGATAGGTATGGGGTCTGCTCAGTGCATGACGTTCATGTCATGGGCTCTGGACTTGTGGTATGGTGGCACGCTAGCGAATGCTGGAGAAATCTCAGCTGGGGATGTGTTCAAGACATTTTTCATCTTGGTTGGCACCGGAAAAGTCATCGGGGAAGTTGGTAGCATGACTTCCGACCTTGCCAAGGGCTCTGCTGCTGTAGCTGCTGTGTTTCAGATTCTTGACCGCCACTCTCTTATTCCAAGCAATGTAAGTCAGTCTCTTAGTTTATAAATTTCATTCAAACCTGCATCCCAACGCAAACATATATATCAGTTCTAAGGTAGATTAGACTTTACCATGATAATATGACCTTTTTGTGTGGTCTGGATTCCTCATAGTCCTTTAGGGGTGTTAGCGCCCCACATCACATTGAGAAATTTATGAATCATATAATAGTGTGGATCCTCTTAATCCCGATCTCAAAAATATGTGGATCATACTTTGGTTTGGATCCTCTTATTTTCTCGGGGGTTTAGCATCTCATATGGTATACAGAATATGTGGGTCATAGTGGTCTAGATCTTCTTAGTCCTTTGAGGATGCTAGTGTCACAGGTCACATCGAAAATACGTTAATCAAATAGTGGTCTAGATCCTCTCACTCTCACAGGGTGTTAGTGCCCAATGTCATAAAAAATATGCGGATTATATCATCCCTGATAAACATTTTTTGTCCATCATCCACCTACAAACCCACGTCAAGAAGTAGTGTATCATAAGACCACGTAATTAACATTTTGGGGTCTTGAGCTGTCCGTTGACATTAAATATGACGTTCTTAGATGTAAATGACATATTTATTGACGTCTTGGGTTGGATTCTTGTGTTAGGTTGGTGATGCGACTAAAAGGTCTCCATTGGATACCATAACCGGCAAGATAGAGATGAAGAAGGTTGATTTTTCCTACCCCAGCAGACTGGGAAACTTGGTGCTACGCCAGTTCTGCTTGGAGGTGAGGGTTGGTTCGAGTATTGGGTTGGTCGGGAAAAGTGGGTCTGGCAAGTCCACGGTGATCGGATTGCTTCTAAGGTTCTATGACGTGGGGAGTGGATCAATTAAGCTAGATGGCGTGGACATAAGGGAACTTGATGTTCAATGGTACAGGAAGCACATGGCACTTGTTAGTCAGGAACCAGTCATTTATTCGGGCACCATTCGGGACAACATTGTGTTCGGCAACCTTGACGCCTCAGAAAACGAGGTCTTGGAAGCTGCTAGATCCGCAAACGCCCACGAATTCATCTCGTAACTACTCTTTCTTCAATCATTTCAATAAATATATTCCATGCAATTTATTTATTAGTGCATGTCTAAAAGACGTAGATCTTGTCACTAGCTTATAAATCATCTTCAAGCCTCTACTTATCGATTTGAATTGTTAAGTGTGCCAGGGGATAAACATATTGTCAGAGTTTCGTGGTTGGTTTTGGATAGGGGTGTAAACAGGCTGAGTTTCGTAATGAGTTGTTCGAGCTTGATTCGAAAAATATTTGATTTACGCTTTTGGGCTCGTTTAATAAACGAGCCAAATCTCGAGCCCAATGTATTTAAAAGTAACTGAATCTTGTTATAGGTCGTTAAAAGACGGGTATGAAACAGAATGTGGGGAGAGAGGAGTGCAGCTATCCGGAGGACAGAAGCAAAGGATAGCAATTGCAAGAGCAATAATTCGGAACCCTGTGATATTATTGCTAGATGAAGCTACGAGTGCACTGGATGCGCAATCGGAGCAAGTGGTGCAATCGGCGTTGGACAGGATCATGGCGGGGAGGACGACGCTCGTGGTGGCTCACCGGATAAACACTGTCAAGAAGCTCGACTCCATTGCTTACGTCGCTGACGGGAAGGTGGCCGAGAGAGGAACGTATGCTCAGCTCAAGAACAAGAAAGGAGCTTTTTACAATCTTGCTACTCTACAGAGTTAGATGTAGTCGTCATGTTGTGTGACGTTATTTAGGATTATACATGTTTGAGATTCTACTTGTAACAGTAGGAAACAGAAATAAAATACTTGCAAGTTTCACCGGATAAAAGTAGGAACGGGTTTAACTGGTTTAATATTCTCCGTCTTCTACCCCATCATATCAGGATATTGAGTTTATGTTGAATTTATAGTATTTTGTCTCGTGGTAGAAATATCAATAAGATACTGTTAAGGCACATTTAGTGATCTCATCAAATAAAGACACTAGGTCCCGTCGAGTTCGAAAACTTTCACCAGTCATAGATTAAAAGATGAATATAAAACAAAATGTGACACGATTTGATAACTTCGATTTGATTAAAATAAGATTGAGAATGACAAAATCAGCTTCAAAACGGAGTCGGGTAACAAAAAAAACTCTGAAACTGAGTTATCATCCTAATTTTGAAGATGTATTGATTGATACTTGTTAGCCTATGGTGGTTGGTGCTGCAGTGTTTACTTGTCATTTGGTTTCATGTTTTATCTGTTGAATCCAAACAAGCGCCTCCAATTCCAACTGCGTGCACAACGCTGCGTCAGTGTCACTCTTCCAGCATTAATATGGGCTTTGCGAGTTTTCGACATACTTATCATCTATTGTATTGAATGAGGTTCATATTTTAAACGGCTATATTTTTTTATTGATTTTTAATCTCAGGTTGGCTATGAGGTTCATATTTTATTTTAAATTAAGCGGTTATATTTTTTAATGATTCTATAATCTCAGGTTGGCTATATCATACAACATGCAACTATTATATTTATTCGACAGTAATCCAAAGTAATATTGACTCTAATATCAATTTATAATATTTAACTATTTAAGCATCAAAACTATGGAATGGGAGGGATACTTTGTCTAGCATTAATATATCATATATTTTGCACCAAAATTAAAGTACCACATTTTTATCATCATCCAAATATACCATCCTCTTGCAAAAGTGACATTGTACAAGTTACCATTTTATCATTTGGTTCTAATCTTCGTGTCTAACACCATTAAATTTTGAACGGAATTTTTTAAAGAATGTAAAAAGCTTAAATTACCCTCAACTATTCATCAAATTTTCAAACAAATGTCATCCATTTAAATTCTTAAAATTTTAATTTCTCTCTTCCCATTTTTTGGTTTGATGAAATTGACAACATCAATTTCGATTCCCAGCCCATTTAAATTCGAGCTAACGTTCCACCATCTGCTTGATCAAATCCCAATCATAATAAATTAAAAATTTTGAAAAAAAAATTCACTAAATTTTGATTTTCTCCGTTGGGATAGTCATGCATTCCTTCAAAATCAATTTTATATCATTGAAGGCCACATTAATTTCATCCACCAGTTTCATCCTTCATTATTTCGTTGGTTTTTTATTGTATGGCAGTTTCGTTTTAAGTTTATTGCAATTTGGGCCACATTTTACCCAGCTTTCAAATTCGCAGCGAGAAACATAAAATAAAAAAGGTAAATTTTTACATAATCCTTCTTAACTATGGTCAAGTTTCACTTAACCTCCTTTAACTTTAAAATCAACTTGTGGAGTCATTTAAGTTTGAAGACATTTCACTTTACCCTTTTCCGTTAACTTTTTCAAAAATTTTGTTAAATTTTTGCTAAATGACGAAAGTACCATTGAATTAAAAAATTAAAATAAATAAATAAAAATGATTTTGAACTTTTTTCTATAATGTTTTCATTGTTGAAAATAAAGAATAAAATTCCTTTAATGGTAAAATAATTTTTAAAAAGTTTTCTTATAAAAAATAAAAATAAAAATAAAATGATTTTTAAACATCATTTTTTATTTTCATTAATTTTTATACAAATAATTTTTATAAAAAATTAATATTGGAATATTGTTTTTATTCTTTGTTTTTGTAAAAAAATAAAAAAAAATTCAAAATCATTTTTATGTATTTATTTTAATTTTTTAATACAAGCGTATTTTCGTCATTTCGCAAAAAATTTAACAGAATTTTCAGAAAAGTTAACTGAAAAGGGTAAAGTTAAACCTTTTCAAACTTAAAGGATCTACAAGTTAATTTTGAAGTTAAGGGAGGTTAGGTGAAACTCGGTCATAGTTAAGAGAGGTTATGTGAAATTTTCTTAATAAAATATGATAGAAAATCGCTCTCCAACAAAACACAAATTTTCAAAAATAGCACATAATAGCTCCAACTCATATAATTTCAAGAATAATTGAAATCAAGCTAAAATTTTGCATATGTTAATTTATTCTTCGCAAGTTTTGATTTACTATATCTGAAATTGACCCACGAAGAAATCATTAGATTTGAAACTCTTCACGTTTGTTGAGCGCCAGTTTTATGGTGATTTAAGGACATATGCGGCGGAGAAGGGTATCGCCATTATGGCTACGGCAGAGGAAGCACGTTTTTGAGTGAACTAGATAGGATAACTTTGGAGTTCGAGTGAATAGATCTCCAAATCTGAAGGAAGATGGAGCTCGATCTCTTTTTTCTTCAACCCAAAAATTTCAGCTCTTCTCCGCGCCAACGGCGTTAGCGAAGTGGTGGTGACAGACATAAGACAAATCAGAGTTCCAATCTAGCACCGCCTGTCATGGCCGACAACAACGACTCCGTACGGGGGCGACAACATCTTGTACGGGCGAATCAACGGATGAGGAAATGAGAGAGAACAATCTGAACTTTGAGATGAGGAAACGAGAGAAAACAACCCGAATGAGTTTTGGAAAATAATTTTTTAACTTAAATACAAAAAAATAGAGATTAAAAGAAAGGAACAAATATTTGGGTAAGAGAATAATTAACAATAAAAACTTTGAGAAATGAAGGGAAACATGGAGAAGATAAGAGAAATAGAGAAGTTGCATATTAAGTGAAAATGGACAGAAAAGAGTAATGCGTAAAAAGTTGGAAAAATTTTAATTCACTACGGTCAACTATGTCATATTTTCAATTTACTATGGTAAATTATTTTATGTGTTAATTTACTACTGAGATGTTTCATTAAGGGTAATCGTTCCTAACAGAGTTAAATTTGATATAAAATGTCTATATTACCCATGCATTAAAAAATTAAAAAGAAATTTTTGTGCAATGAATAATAAAAAACCGGTTTCAGTATTAATTTTTCCAAAGATTTTTCAAAAAAAAAATCAAAATCAAAAATGATTTTTAACAACGTTTTTTATCTTTAGTTTTTTTAAAATATATTAATATTCAAATCACTTTTTATTATGTATTCCATAAAAATATTTTTTTAAATTTTTTTAATACATAGATATTTTCAGTATTTAATAAAGATTGAAAGTTAAAACATTACTTTTTCTATCTGTTCTAACGACTGTAAGGTAAAATAACACAAAAAAATTTTCATTATGAATTGACACAGATAATAACTGAGCCTATAGTGAGCTGGAAATGACCCTACTCAACTTGAATTTCCCCTAAAAAAAACTTATGATTAACTGAGTTTATAATAAATTGTGTATTAAGTTGTAAAACTTGTCATATTAAATACATTTTAGTGTAACTATCCCTAACAACTATTGAATGAGAAGACATTTTCTCGGCTAACAAATCATACTTTATATCTCATTCATTTCTTTCTCGTAAATTAACAGGAATTAGGAAGATTGCTAGTAGCATTTAGTTAAACCAATCCCAAACGCATGTTTCATATTGTTTTGACCATACAAACAAAAAAAAAACACTATAAATTAAACCCATAAGCCCCAAATCTCTCTATCTATCAATTAATCTCTCTGAAATCCAAATGGCTACAGCTCATGTATCTCCTCAATTTCTCAACGCCCTCTCAACCTACTGCCCAATTGATCTTCACTTTGACCTCGACGACGCTTTAGCTAACTTTTCCGATCATTCCGTTGCCGGCGGCGGCGGCGACCCGACAGCCGCGCCCGTTTCATTGGACGAGGAGGACGCATCCGTGTCTTTGGTTTCGGACATGCCGACGGTTAAGACCGTTGCTGACGTCGTCTGTACGGTGTGCATGGAACGGTTCCGGTCGGGCGAGGCAGGTAAGCGAATCCCCTGCGGCCACGTGTACCACGCCAGCTGTATAGGCTCATGGCTCTCTGTGTGTGACTCTTGCCCTCTCTGCCGCCGGAAAATCGCAGCCATGGCCTGACCGGCGATTCAATTTTATCAGTTCATGTTTTATGAAAACTTTGATTATTAATCCTATCCTTGTATGGATCATTGACTTCAGAATAGTAATTCAATCTTTTATTTTGGTTTCCTCTTGCAACATTTTTTATATAAAGTGGTGGTTTGAGAGAAAAATGTGTATAACCTACTTCATAAAAATATATTAGTAATTAGAAATGTACCATCAAACCTATTTAACAAGGTTAATATTTTATCCGTGAGGTTCTAATCAACATATTTATAGAATTACATAAAAGTACATGATATCGAAATCAATTGCAAAAATGCAATTGTGGTATACCATTGTAGATGTTCCGATCCGATTTGGGGGGTCCTCGTGCCTTTGTCACCGTTTGGTCTTCGTAGTATATGCACAAGTTCAATCGAGTTAGTGTTGTTATGACTTATGACCCACTGTTTATGTTCATTTAAGGCCTTCTCGTACTTTCATTGTCATGCATACTCATGTGTATATATAAAAGTTCTGTCATGTTACGACCCACATGTATATATTCATGTTGATTTAAGACCTCCTTTTGCCTCTGACACTTTGTGGTCAACAGGGCATATGCACTTTCAATTAGCTAGCATTACTATGACTCACATATTCATGTCCATGTCGATTGGGTCCTCCTCGTGTCTCGTCACTTTGTGGTTTATGGTTCATATATATAAATCCAGTCATACTAGTTTTGTTTTGACATATATGTAGATATCTATGCCCATCGGAGTATCCTCGTGCCTCCATCACCACGCACGTGCAATAATCCAATCATGCTAGTCTTGCTAATATGAAAATATTCTTTGCATTATTTCAAAGCAAAATTCTGTATTTAAACTTGATTATGTCCCGATTTTGATAAATTTTAGTTATATTTATGTCATATATGTTTCATTGGTATTTTGAGTAAAATTTCACGAAAACTTGTCGAGTTTGTAGTAAAAACAAGGGAAAAGAGCATTAAGGAGGACTGACAGGGTGTCTATCTCGTCAGTTGAATCCAAGGTTGTAGAACTCGCTAGGCGCTATTCTGCCGGACAGGGCCTCTGGGGTCTAGGCAGGAGTCTAAGTGAATTTCCATTTTTGTATTTTTTTAATATATTAGATATAAATTAATATCTTATTTAATAAAAATATATGATGCTATATAAAAAATACTTAATATATTTAATATATATTTCTTCAAAGTAATATTTCAAAATCCATACAAATAAAATTAATGATAATCACACAAATGATCATGACGACCAAATTCACATTTAACCTATTTCATACAACCCAAACCTACATATGATATAATACATTACATACTCATACTCATACTCATACTCATATACATATACATAATAAATTAAATATTGGTATAATAAATACATACTCATACATAATATATTATTAGTGTGCCCATACAATGAATATTCACATTATATTATTAGTGTGCCCATACAATGAATATTGAATAGCACTGTTAGCCTTCAAAAACATTGTTATTATTTGATGATCAGTGCACTTACTATGCTATGCAGAAAAAGTCTCAATGAGATATTCTCTCTCGTCACTTGCTATAGCCCACATGTAGATTTCTATCTTGATCTACGACATTCTTGTGCCTCTATCGCCCCTTTGGTCTTTGCGCATGTGCAAAAGTCTCGTCATGGTAGTTTGTTATGATCCGCAATTAGATGTTTGTGTCGATGTGAGGCCTCCTCATGCCTACGTCACCTTGTAGACGCATATACAGAGGTTTAACCATGATAGTTTTGATATGATACACATGTATATGTACATCTCTTCAAGTAAGGAGTGGTATCAAAGATAACATGTTCGATTTGGGTTTCCCTAAACTTTAGACTTATGCGTAGAAATCTCTAATGTATATGCATAAGGTCTCTAATATATATATGCATAATTAAGGTCAATCACTTGTGTAGTTGTGCATACACGGAGTGGTAAAATAATTAAGCACATATGAGCCTCCGTGATGGGATTTAATCTAATTAATAGGATTGGTATGCGAGGCCTACTCAATAGATCTAACACAAATATAAAATTTTAAAATTAGAAATTAGTTGTGAAAACCTAATTCTAACTACATAGATAAAGATACTAGCTAGGTAGATAGCTTTTGGTGATCGAATTGTAACCAGAAACAATGAAGCCTTGTTTGAAGGGGTTATTTGAACAACACAAATTAATTAAAGTAATTTGCGATAATCGCGCACATTAAAGAATACGAGTCTTATAATTTCTGGCATTTTTTTAAATTAGATGTTGTAATATCAATAGTGGACCCAGAAGATTTAAAATACAAAGCCACTAATAATTATTTTTAAAAATAAATAAAATACTCATTACAGAATGAGTGTTATTGTTTTTTATAATATATTTCTTTCGATTTAATTTGGATCAAGTCAAGAGGACCCTCACTCTTACGACAGTTTTTGTTTCGATTCACAAGACTAAGATTCAAGAGCTAGAGTTTATTGCCACTTGAATTGTAAATACATATGTTATTGGTTATTATTTAATAGTGGACATTAATTAATCAACTACTCGTGTACGTTACCTACCACAAAACATGTTAAATTTGGACATGTCGTTAAGTATTGGAGCTTGCAAGAAAAACAAATTTTGATGTCCCCGTCTAAGAAAGATCTATCAAGCAACAACATATCAATTTAGTTGCACGAAATCAATTAAATAATCACAAATTTATTAAGATGAAATATATAATAAAATAATATTAATTAATTAACTTATTTGTTTCTTTTGATTGTTATTTACATCATCTGGTTAGTGATTACAATATTTCTTATTTTTGTTTTCAGACGACATTTTTTAGTCTAAAGTAGTTGATAGTATAATAACGAGAAATTTTATACATAAAATTTTTTAAAAGAATAAAAATATACAATTTAGGATAACAATATGTATTCATGTAAAGATGACATTATTCCTCGTTGTTAATGGGAACTAAATGCCCTGTCCCATTCGGGCAGGGACAAGGCGGGAAATCTCTATATCCACGAGAACAGGGCGAGGGTATCCCGCCCCGTCATACCCTGATATATTAAAAAAATAAATTTTTTAACCAAATAATATTTGATAAAAAATAATATCTTCACATATATTTTTAATTAAAAGAATATTTTATAATTAATATTTAATCAATATTTTTAGAATTATATTTTTTCATTAACCTAATTTTTTAATACATTTTATTAAAAATACATTTTTTTAAAACTATTTTGGGTTGGGAGTGAAGAACAAGGAATTCTCATACCCATTGGGAAATCTTCGCCCCCATTACTAACATGAAATCTCCACCCGTTCTCAATAGAAATGGAAACGGGATTGCCAAATTCGTTTTGAACTCACTTCACTGTCATCCCTAATTCATGAATGAGTTTACGTGGCATTTTAAGGTAATTAATGTGCACATATTTTGTATTTAACTATGTTAAATACTCGTTATCATCAAATACGTTTTGAATAATCTAGTTTGATTTGATCAGATAATCGATTATTTAAATAATTTTGTATATGTGATGATTTTATTTAAGTTAAAATAGATCTATAATTAACTTTAACTAAATCGTTCAAAACTGAATCGAACCGATCAACCCGTTTATAAGAAACTAGAAAAAATCAAAACGGAATCGATATGATACGAGAAGGTTTGAATTTGAATCAGTCAGTTTTTGGTTCGTTTTTGTTTGAATTAATTTTTTATTATTCATTTTCGGGTATGTTTCTAACATTATCTTTGTTGGCCCGATATTTTAAGTGTAATTGATGAAGATCGATAGTCTAAAATGGTCACGTGTTCAAATTGATCGGTTCTCACTTTGAATTTTTTTAACGATTTCACTATTATGAACTTGAACCAAATCGATTCAATTTTAGTTGCGTCAATAAACGAATCAACTTGATTCAAATCACTTCGAATCAATTTTAGATGTGAACGGATTTTCAAGTAGATTAGAAAAAGTACGAAAATTTTCAGGTGGATACCCCTAAAATTAACATTTTTTCATATGGGTAAACCTAGATATTTTTTGGCAGAGTGGATACCTAAGATTTGTATTTTTTTTCCACCGTTAGTCATTCCGTCCATTTATGTTAGATTTTAACATTTTTAATGCGTGAAAAGACTAAAATACCCTTGAGAGATAAATTGATTTTTAATTGAATGAAATGGCAATAATGCCCTTAACTATTCATTTAATTTTCGAAACATTACCCATCCTCTCTCCTAGCTCTTTCTCATTTGTCTCTTTCTCTAGTTCCATCTCTCACCTAGAAAATTTATTTAATTTCATTGCTGAAAATTGAGTATACAGTAAAAAAAAACATTATTAAGATACTCCATAAACCTATTTATAATTATAAATAAGGATAATCTCAAATAAATATAGTTGAATATACGTTATTCTCATACAACTACACTTGATTTTTTTTGTGAGAGGTTAATTGTGAATATTTTTATTTCACTTTACAATATTTTTGTTTAATTTTAAGTTAACACCGTTAGTTTTCAATAAGAAATTATCAAAATATCTTTGATTGTCAGTAAAATTTTCAAAAACATATCATTAGTCCATTTTCTAATTCTCTCCTATTCACATCTTCTTCCTCCCCATCTTCGATTCCAATTTAATGGTCATTGTGCAGCTCAATTCATTTCCTTCTCCTTCTTCTTCAACAACCTAGACAATGGAACAATCTTCCCTATAAAATTTGTCATTACTAGATGCTAAGACTAAGCAAACCCACAAAAATATAGCTTTACCGTAAATATGGGAAACAACCATTTGATGATCTCCAAAAACCCACCACACCCATGACGAAAAAGAATGAAATTCTATGCCAAAAGGTAAAATTTTGTCCCGATTAATCGGATGTAGAGGCCAAGAACATCGCAGCAAACCGTCAGGGGAACTAAAGTCAAGTGATGGCGTGACATCGAGAAGGGTTTGTGGAGAGGGTTAGAGTTCTAGTGAAGACGGCCGGGTAGTTGAGTGGGTTGGGATTGGAGGGTTTATGAGAGGTTTTCGGTGTGGGATTCTAGTGACAGACACGTGGGGAGGAGATGGCGGTGACGGCAGAAGAGAGAGAAGAGAAAAAAATAACATGTTTTTGAAAATTTAAATGATATTTAGTGATATTTTGATTAGTTCGTACTGAAAACTAACAGTGTTAACTTAAAATATTTAACAACAACGTAATCAAATGAGTTTTATTTATTTATTTTCAACGGGTCTCTCACAACAAAAATAATAAATAAATTAGATGTAAATAATGCATATTTACTGATTAAAATGTCATTTTCCATGATATTGGAAAGTAAATAAGCAAACTTGAGTAGTTTATGAGCAACTCCAATCCAAATTGTTAAAATGCAAAAAATATTACCTACTCGTAATTATTATATTGTTATACAACTCCAACTTAAATTGTCAAATTTTGATACGAATATCAATAATTACAACTTTTTAATATATTCATTCATTTAATGATTAAATTAATATAATAATATTAAATTTATGTCAACTCATTATAGCAAATTTGACAATTTGCATATGCAATGCAAATTTCACAATCCCCATTGGAGTTCTAAATTGTCATTTTCCAAAACTATGGCAAAATGGCAACCCATTGGAGTTGCTCGAGCAATTTCAACTCAAGCTATTAAAATGAAAAAATTATCAGTCAATCTTAGTTGATATACTCATATCCAACTACAATCCAAATTGTCAAATATTAATAATTACAATTTTTCAAAGTTGTCATTTATCTATTACTTAAATTAATATAATAATATTAAATCAATGTCAACTTTGTATATAACAAATATGACAATTTGCATATGCAATGCAAATTTGGGCATCTCCATTTGAGTTTCATGTTAACATTTTGCCAAAAATATAGCAAAATGGCATCCTCAGTTGCTAAAATGCAAAAATTATTACTCAATATTTTTTTGAAGCTATTATTACTCAATTATAGTTATTATATTGTCATCCAACTCCAATGCAAATTGCCAAATTTTGATACAAATATCAAATCATTAGAACTTTTCAATATGTCATTTATCCATATTGGTTAAACTAATATAATACTATTAAAATTATGCTAACTTTTGTTATAGTGAGTTGGAAAATATGACAATCTGTCTAACCCATTGGAGATGAAAGTTGTCATTTTTGCCAAAAATATGACAAAATAGCAACTTTAAACTCCAATTGTCAAATTTGCATTGCATATGCAAATTGACATATTTGATATGGTGGGTTGACATATTTGCCAACTCACCATAGTAAAATTGACATAAATTTAATATTATTATATTAATATAACCAATAAATGAATGAAAATATTAATATTTGTAATTATTAATATTTGTATTAAAATTTAGCAATTTGGGCTAGAGAAGTATGACAATATAGAACTATGATGGAATAATAATTTTTACATGTTAGACATTTCCATTGGAGATGCTCTAAGTGAAGAGTTACGACAATAGGGAGAATGCGACGCCGTTTTCGGTCAAGTGTTATTGTTGTTCTTAACTGAGAGAGATAGGAGTGCTCATAATTAACCGAGGAATCGCACCGACCGCAAAACCGACCAAACCATGCACCGTAGTTGATGAACCATGGATAATTGGTGTGGTTGAAGTTTTAATTTGAAGAAATCCGGTATATTTCGGTTTGGTTGATATTTTATAATGTTAGAACCACCGATTAACCGCAAAATTGGAACCACATGTTACTTCAATCATGTGACTTTACACATGTATATGACTTCATTTTATATACGCGGCTCATGACTTCATTTCCACATTTTCCTCCTCTCATTCCCTTTCTTTCCTCAGTTTCATATTTTTTTTAAATCGAACTTTTATTTTTTTATTTTGAACAATCATTTATGTTAGTGCGTTTTTTAATCATTAGGTTGCGACCAAATTTGGAAGTTCTTAGCACTCTTTAATTATTCCTTAATGATTTTTCACTAATAAAAATAATTGAAAAAACATGTTCATTTGGGCTTGAAAGCAGTCTAAAATATGGTCCACATGAGAAGTCCATTACTCACAATTGGTACAATAAAATTGTAAACCGATTGAAAAATCGAACAAATTATAATTGCTGATTATTGTAGGGTCGATGCGGTTATAGATTTCATTACACAAAAACGGCCAAATGTAGATTGGTTTATTAATATTAGAGAGGACCTGGTCGTGATTCCGATTCTAGAGAGAAAATAAATGGAGAATCAGAGCACCGCCTCCGTCCCCAAAGTCTCAGTCCTCAACTGTATCGATCTTTCAGCCTCCGATATTCACCACAATGTTTCTATAATCAAGCAGGTGACTCCTCTCTCTCTCTCTCTCTCTCTCTCTCTCTCTCTCTCTCTCTCTCTCTCCCTCCCTCTCTCTTACTCTCCAATCGACCCATCTCTCAATTTCCTAAAAAAAGTTGATCTTTTTGGTTTAGGCGTGTTTGGATTGTGGGTTCTTCTACGTGGTGAATCACGGAATATGCCAAGAGTTCATGGACGAGGTCTTTGCGCAGAGCAAGAGGTTTTTTGATCTGCCTTTGAGCGAGAAAATGAAGGTTTTGAAGAACAACAAGCACAGAGGCTACACTCCTCTTTTTGATGAGATTCTGGACCCTGATAATCAAGTGCATGGTTTGTATCTGCAACCAATTTGTTTGTTTGATTCATTACATGATTCTACAAACATAATTTGTTGAAGTACAAATTAAGTCTACTGATGTTGAGATTAGGGGTGTAAACAAGCTAGGCTGAGCTTAATTATGTCAGGCTCGAAAAAGAATTACTCTGCTAAGCTCGAGTTCGGTATAAGAAGGAATAACAAAGCTCGAATTCGTCTCAATTTCAGTTCTATTTGTATTCTTTTTATTATAAAATATTTACTGAGAAAATATATTTCTATTATATTTTGTAGAAAAATATAATCAATTAAATATTAAACTAGCTAACTCATGAGCCTATCCATCCTTAATAGGTTGGGTTCGAGCTCGGCTTGGGCTCGAATTCGGCTATAATGATATTGAACAAATATTCAACATCGAGCAACTAATCAAGGACTCGGCTCGTTTACACCTGTTTTTGAATCACTTCCAAAAACTTAAAGGAAAAAAGTTGAATAGTGGCAATTGCAGAATTTCATTGATTAAGAATGCATATACTGATGTTTGTGCTTTGCTGGTGAGTAGGAGACTACAAAGAGGGGTACTATATTGGTGTTGAGGTAGCTGAAGATGACCCAGATGCTGAAAAGCCATTTTTTGGCCCAAATGTCTGGCCTACTGAAGGTAACTCTTCATGTTTGTTTTGACCAAACCTGCTCGAACCCATGTTGCCATATATTGATCTGTTTCTTCTTTTATTCTGTTTTAGGTACTTTGCCTGGTTGGAGAGAGACAATGGAGAAATTTCACAGAGAAGCATTGTAAGTTGCTATCCCTTTTTTGTCAGCAAAAAACACTTTATATTGAAAGAGAGAAAGAGATCCTGAAAAGGGATCAGTAGACTCTCGTCCATGAAAATGGAAGTGCATGATAAGAAAACTGAATGTGGAAAAAAACGAGAAGCTAATGATGATGAAAATTTGAGCTCTAACGAGAATTTGTTTGACACCCTGATAAAGAATTATGATTTATTTGGTATGGAAACTCAGAGTTGATCCTTGGTTATATCCTCTTTCATGTAATGGAGTGTGCGAATGTTTCCGCAGCTTCATTTCTGAGTTTGTCCCGTGATTTTTTCTTGAGTATTACGGGAAATGAGAGGTGTAGTTGGTTATTGTCTTGAAGCAGGAATTGACTGTTTAAATGTTTGTTTATTTCATTTAGAACCTCTATAATTTTATTTGTGTCTTCAGGGTGGTGGCTAAGAAAGTTGTTAGGGTAATAGCCCTTGCGCTTGATCTGGATGTTGGTTTCTTTGATAAGCCTGATGTGCTTGGAAAGCCTATTGCAATTTTACGCTTACTACACTATGAAGGTCAGGTTTACACTGAAGGGTATACAGTTTCATTGCAGAACTGTTTGTATTGTGAAGTTGATATAAGTTATGGCTTTCTTATGCAGGCCAATCGGACCCGTCAAAGGGAATATATGGTGCTGGAGCTCACTCTGACTTTGGTTTAATTACCCTATTGGCGACAGATGATGTAGTTGGTCTCCAGGTAATGAGGAAGCTCGGGATGTCATACTTCATTACCAAAACTTTTTTTTCCAATTGGATACTTATTTAGGGGAAATTACAGTTTATAAGCCTATACTATGCATGTTTTACATCTTACAACCCTATACTTTTAAGTGTACCATTTGGCAACCATATATTTTGGTTTTGTAGCAACACCTTTAAATTAGACATAACTCGTGAAATGTAAGGTTTAAGACTCATGAAATGACAAAATTACTCTCGTGTATAAAAAAAATGATGTGAACATGGTGTCAAGCTAAAAGCTCTCAAACGTTTCTCCTCTGTACAGCTCTGGTATGACCCACATCAACAAGCTAGATGATTATACTTCCCAATTCAGCATGAGATTGCTTGATTTGTTCTTGTTTGGAGCTCTGGAGTTGATTGTGATTTTTGCTTTGCTTTGCTTTGAGATTTGTCCTTAAAGAATAAACTCTTCATCTTCTTTTAGCAAATCTAAGTTCCCAGACGTCTTTACCAAAACTTCTTTCCCATTCGGATATTTATTTAATAAAGTATGGTCTGCTGCAGATATGTAAAGATAAGGATGCTAAACCACAGATATGGGAATATGTACCACCATTGAAAGGGTGAGTAAGTTATTCATGAACTGTTGAAGATCCGGATTTAACTAGTTCGTCGAGAGTCAAGTGGTGTTTATTGGTATATTTTAGGGACAATTCCACATGACTCCTCTTAACTATATACGAGTTTCACTTAAACCCCCTTAACTTCAAAATTAACTTGTGGAGTCCCCTAAGTTTGAAAAGCTTCACTTTACCTTTTCCGTTGACTTTTTAAAAAATTCTGTTAACTTTTTTGTGAAATAACGAAAATGCTTTTGTATTAAAAAATTAAAATAAACAAGTAAAAATGATTTTGAACTTTTTTTCTAATTTTTTCGTTGTAAAAAATAAATAATAAAATTCGGTTAGTAGTAAAAATAATTATAAAACGTTTTTTACTCAAAAATTAAAAAATAAAAATTGATTTTTATTTTATTAACTTTTATAAAAAATTAATAATAAAATATTGTTTTCATTCTTTTTTTTAAAAAAATAGAAAAAAGAAGTTCAAAATCATTTTTATTTAATTTTTTTAATGCAAGGGTATTTTTGTCATTTCACAAAAAGTTAACGGAAAAGGGTAAAGTGAAACTTTTTCAAACTTAAGGGACTCCACAAGTTGATTTTGAAGTTAAGAGGGTTGAAGTGAAACTCGTGTATAGTTAAGAGGGATCATGTAGAATTTTCTCTATATTTTATCATACGACCACTTCTGATTTTCTTACTCGTAACAGCATCCCTTTAATTAGTCCCAGCTGTCATTGCCTCTTTTTGGTTACTATGTGCTGATAATATCCCGTCAATTTGACAATAGTCTTCTTCTTCTTTTTTTAAATTGCTGATAAATTGTTTTCTCAATGGTCTAACAGAGCATTTATAGTGAATCTTGGAGATATTCTGGAGCGCTGGAGCAATTGTGTTTTCAAGTAATGTACAACTCTTGCTGATAACTTCTGTCCAAATTAATTTTGCGTTCTTTAAAAGATTAAGCGGTGGGTAAAAGTATTTTTATGAAGATCTAGGACTAAATCCAACTTTAAGTTTAAGCTGTTTCAGAATCATTGCCTGTGTTCACAAATATTAAATTTATTTTTGTCAATTTCAACCGATAAACTTGATGACGTTCACAGCCCCAAACGTTCCCTTAATATAATCATTTGCTTGTTTTTGGTATACATTTTGAGAGTTTTGAAAGGCTCCCTCTGTTTTGGTTTGTAACGTTTTGCTTCTTATTCACATGCAGGTCCACTCTACACAGGGTTTTAGGAAACGGTCAAGAACGATATTCTGTAAGCTACCAGTTTCTTTCATTTACCCTTCATTGCTAATTGTATTTGATTAATATATTTCATTTTTGGCATGAACACATAATTTAGCTCGAATGGTTATTATTTTCCTCGTTGATGCTCTTATAACTATGTAAAGGCTGTGATCTGCATTTCAAAATCGTGTGTCTACTTTACCTTATGTTAGGGATCAACTTTTAGTATATCTCCCTTTTAGGTCAGCCAAAATTGTTAAACTGGCTCACTTTATTATGGCCGACCATAACATGAATTTTGTGCCAAGATTCGTACTTGGGACCCCACGGACCTCACTTATGCAGTAGTGATGTAGGTTACCAATTCCTTGTTGACTAATGACTGTACTTCTGAAATTTTTTTATTTACTCAATAGGTTCCAAGCTGAACAGTGTGTTTAAGAAACAGTTAATGGATATCTAATTCATTATATATTTGGGCAGATTGCATATTTTGTGGAGCCAAATCACGATTGCATTGTAGAGTGCTTGCCGACCTGCAAATCAGAAAAAAATCCTCCCAAGTAAGTCGAAGCAATAAGAAATGAATATTGCTGCAGCCTCTATCTTCCTAAAACAAGTCCTAACATTTGCTGATTATTAATGTGCACAATCTTCTTTCCCCAAACAGACCAAACCGGAAAAAAGAAAACTAGACATTCGTATCATCAATATGTATACAATAATACATGGCAAGGTTGCATTTCACAACAATTTTATTGTACTATTTGGTCATCTATAAATTTCAGGTTTGCTCCAATCAAATGTGAAGCGTATATGGGGCAGCGCTACAAGGACACTCATGCTGATCTTGAAGCCTACACTAAAAGCTCCAGTTGACAGAGAGAGTTCATAAAAGGATTCGTGTTCATTTATATATAGACCTCCTTGCTCTTCCAGGTAAAATTTGTGATGGTATTTAATTACACTACACATGAAGGGCTTGAGCCCTATATCTCATCAGTGTATTAATAATAGTTCACAGCAAGTGTCATTGTACAGAAGCTATGTCGTTTCATTGTATCATCATTTACAATTCAAAGATGTGCATAATTCTTTTCATCAAGACTTGTTTGTCTAACTCGTCCAACACTATACAACAAAACCTTGCTTCGGGCCGTTTTGCCCCCCTCCATTTGATGGTATGGAGTTGAAGCAATTGGAGGTTTTTCTCTCATTTATGTATCGGATCAGTAAATAAATGTTGCTCTTTGTATGCTCTTTTCAACATTTTCCTAATGACACATAAATTAAAGGGGAAATTGCAAAATCTCGCATCATGTTGTTACAGTTTTACATAGTCTTCCTCAGTTATTTTTTTGCACCGTTAGTATAGATTTGCTAAAGGAGATGGAGGTTTCAAAATATATCTAAAATTCCAAAATTAAATTTTATCGCTTTTGCGCCAATCAAGAAAAAAAACCTTTATCGCTTTTACAAAATCTCTTTATATACTAATGCACTTTTACTGTGTTTTCATGTACTTTTTTTTTTGCAAAAAATCTCTTCATATTATTGCATTTTTACATAAATTTTATGTGTACAATGGTCTTTTCTTACAAAAACTAAAAGTTCTAAACTCCCGATCAACGAAAAACATGACGAGTTGAAAATAAGGATTTTGAGTAGTAGTGGTGAAATCGAAAAAAATTTGTTTTATATTATATGTCGGGTAAAAGGACAATTTACTATATCTAATTATACATCTTTCATACTTTGATACCTAATTTTTCTTTTTTTTAGTATCTTAACAATCAACTTAAAATGACTAAATTACCCATGTTTGTCATTTAAATTCTCAAATGTATGTCATTGAGACCTTTTTTTTTCTCTTGATTTCCAGAAAATTCAATTGATTAAACCCACCTCCTTCTCCTTTGGCGGGGTGCTTGGCTGAGGGGAGGAGGTCGGTAATTCGGCAGTGGTGGCCGGTGACAGAGGCAGTAGAGGATGACCACAAATCTGAAACTTAATCTAAACAAAAGCTCCACAAAAATTCCTAATTTTGAACCCCTAAAACCCTAGCCATCAGTCCTTGTAAAAACGAACTCATATTCTAAATTTCCCCAAACTCACGAACCATACAATATCATAAATCAAAAATTCAGTTCATTTAAAATAATCAAACAATATAGCTCATTTAAAAATCCAAAATTGTAACAATCTAATGAGAGTATTTACGATTTAATTTAAACATATAGCTCAACTATGCCACTTCAACCATCTTTAAATCTTCTAAGCAATTTAGCCTCGTCTCTTTCCCAACATCTATTGGATAGAGGGAAAAAATAGTCAAATGCGACGAAAGCTTGTTATTCTCGAGTTTACGGGACAAAGACATGAATAAAGATTACAAAAATAACTCGTTTAAACTACTCCTAAGCAAAATGCCTTAAATCGGAACAACATAAACCTTACTGTTAAAAAAGCACCCTTCAGATGAAAGCAACACAAAGACAATACATCATTTCAACTATGAAACTGAAGGCAACACAGAACATACAAAGACAATACAAACATCACACATTTAAAAGTTCCTATTTCAACACTTGCACATGAAACACTTATTTTTTCAGGTGATATTTGTGTTGATTCAGTGGTAATTGCGGTATTTAGGACTGTACATGCAACTCTCTCCATGCTTCACAAGATTCTCAGGTCGAGGAAGACGCGTAGTCACGCCTACAAGATTCTCTCTCGGTTTAATTTACGATTTCATAATTTATTTGACGACTGAAATGGTGTTATATAAATAAATGCACAAAACTTCTTACCATGTTTACATGATTTAGCTACAACTCTAGCAGCTATTTTGGCTGAGATTTTTCTGATGTTGGGGGATGGCGGATAAATCAGCCCCTTGTTTGTCGAAGTTTTCCTTTGTACCTTGTCCCTCCCAAGTCTTGTGCTATTATCGGGAACAGAAAGAGTAATCAGTAATAAGTTAGTCTTTTGCCACAAATTCTAGCTTGCCATTGAAACATACATAAGCCTGATAATTGTAATATATTCATCAGATTAACACGACTATTGGAGCGTTTAAGTTGGTCGTCAAGTCGCGACTCAAGCGACTGCTGGAGCGGTAGTTTGAGAGCGTTATGAGGACGTCTGCAGTGGAGAAGGTCGGCACTTTAGGAAGGATGGTTCTGATGACTCGGTTGGGTTTGAGCTGAGCTGGGTATGGTTGGACAAGAATCTTGTCACAAGATGGTGCACAACTTCACACATGATAACAACGACAAGTGATCTGGTGCAGTTAGGTGTGGTCGGAGGTACTGCAACTGCTTCAATCGGACATGGATAAATAGCTTCGATCAGGATTTGGGCTGGTGCGCTGGTTTCGGTGACTAACAACTATTCATCTGCTAAGCTGCTGAATCAAAGGTATGGTATAGAGGAGAGAGTGGTTTTGTTTTGAAAATATTATGGGAAAGGGACAAAGACAAAGAATGACATTATTTTTCTTTCACTTTTAAAATTAAGGTAAAACACATGTGACTACCTTAAATTATATATATTTTTCCGCTTAGTTACACCTAACTAGGAAATGACATTGTTAGATTTCAATTATTGGGGGCTTTTAAACCTTTTTTTTTGTGAGTGTGAGGCTTTAAGCAAATTAAATAATGGACTGTATAGACTATACCCTACAGTTATTTTGAATCCAAAATCAATTGTACGGTGATGAGCTTGTGAATATAACCAAGAGATGAAAGAGAGAAGGGTTGAAGATGAGAGAGTTATAGGTTGAAGATGAGAGAGTTATAGGTTGATGATGAGGGTAGAAGTGTCATTTCCTAAATAGCTTTAAGCAAATTAAATAATGTACTGTATAGACTATACCCTAAAGTTCTTTAACGTGATTAGATATGTCGGGCTCGAGCAAAAATAAAATGAAAATTTCTAAACTAAACCAAACCACAAAAACATACTTGATGCAAATCAAATAACGAAGTACAAATCACAAACTTGTCAAGAATGCGAAAATGTATGGGGAAATAGCGGAATCTAGGGGTTGCTAAGGTGAAATGTCAAATTACAAGATTTGGTTTAAGGAATTTAAACTATTTAAGATGCGTGTTGATTGTAATATTCACCCACAACCTATGCTACGAGGCAATCAAGGGCCTAACTACCTATCTGGTTATAAGGTCGCGAGTCTTAGGTCAGAATCGGGGCAATTAGATTTAGGAGTCCTAACAATCAACCTACTTTCGAGTTGGTTCTCTAAGGTAGTTTCTCTTATACCCATTATTTTTATTGGCAACAATGTAAGTCCTTATCCTAGAGTCACTCTAGTCAACCTAAGTCAATTGCATATGGCCTCCCTTTCTATATTCGATCACCACCAAGCCTATCTGGAAGGTGGATCATTCAGTGTCACGGATCCCAACTAAGCTTATTTGGAAGGTGGATCATTCAGTGTCACAGATCCCAACTAAGCTTATTTGGAAGGTGGATCATTCAGATACGTGTCACGGATCCCAATTTTGGTCCCCTTAAACGATAATCATGCAATCAGAGAAAAAACATGTTCAATTCTCCATCATCCTATTCCCAACATGCACTTAGTTACTAAATTCCATTTTAGGTATATTCAACATCAAATTAATAGCACAATAAAACCTCATGACATACATACTTAGATTCTCAAAACTCAATAATAATCAAAATAAATCGCAATCCAATATTCAACATCCAATAATCTCAACTCACTTAAACTCCATTGATATAATCATTCAATCTCAACTTGAATACATACAATCAATCAAAATTTCAATAATTCTCAACAATTAAGTTCAAACAAGTAACAATGCACTATACTAATCAATACCAGAGAAAGGAGCAAGGAAAACCTATCAATTGATGAATATGTTGAAGCTTTGAGATTGTTTTTCTCTAGTCGCGTTCTCTCATTCTCATTCTCCTTCTTCTTCTCTTCTCTCTAGCCTCCTTTGCCTTTTAAACTGATATGAACCCTTCCTTTTTTCGAAGCTCTAAGATTATATTTATAGCAGTGCTTAAATTGAGGGAAAATTCGAAAATTCGCGTTTTTGCATAAAAACAGCACATAACCGTCATGATGCACGACCAATAATTCTGAATTTAGACATGCGTTGAAAAAATTTTGCTCATCAAAGTTGTATCTCTCTCTGTTTTCTTTAATTTAGATCAAGAATTTGTTCGATTTGGATCCCAGATGCAGAAGATATGCTGCTCTCAAGTCTGGTCGACTGAGCTGAAGCACACTTCCCGGAAAAGGTTTCCAGTTGGATTCAACAGGCATAACTGATATGCAAAATTGGTATTCATCAACTTTGTAGCCCTTCGAGTCTTCTTTATTTGGCGCAATTTTTGCTCTATTGAAACTTCAGGTGAAGAAGTTATGACTCACGCAAGATTAGTGGACGAGTGACGATTCAAGGTGCCGAGTAAGGATGTCGACCAGAGCCGACATGTTGGAAAAGTGGAGACTTTAGGCTGCCAAGTGAATACAAGGCTTCCAGACAAAGGTGTCAGGTTGGACCGGGAGGTTGGTCATTGGGAAGGTGTTGGCTTCTGGATTCTATGTCAACTTGCCGAATTGGGTCATCATGTGTGTTTCCCCGGCCTTGGTGAATTTGCTTGCTCCAAAAATGCTTATTTTCACTTCAGATGCACTCGACATCTTTATGAGGCAAAAGAGACATAAAATACGCTAATCACTATAAAATTCGGGAAAAAGTTGGATTAAAATGAGAAGATTTTACTAGTGAGGATACTAAAAATCCGACCATATCAATACTTTTATCCACTTCTCTCTTTTCTTTCAACTTGAGTTATGTCTACTCCCACATCCTCGGTTGAGCTTCTCCTGCCCATCTTTTCTAGCATCTCGGTTGATTTCTATCGAGTCTCGAGATCGATCTCCTTAAAACTATATACGTCTCGTATGGTCGTAGTGTCCCAGGATATATTGATAGCGTTAACGAACTCTAAACCCTGTAAAAATGATCACCAAGTACAAACAATTGCACACCTGAAAAATAGAAACATTTTATCTCAACACATGATCTATGTTTTGCGGTGTTTTTTTCGTATTGATATTTGCTCTGTTTATAAAGCTGCACACATAACAATTGAACCAACAATATATTAAAGAAAACTAAATTATTAAATTGAAATTAAAATGGTGGGTAAATCTTAAAATGGTTTTTTTCTCTTTAATTTTACTCTTGACATGTTCTTCCAACAAATGTATATGAGCAACCATCTTAAATTCAATTTCAAGATATGCATCGTCATTGCTTATTTGCAATATGCATACAAAAGGGATAATATATGCAATATGCATACAAAAGCAATGTTTTAGGGCATATTTTATTAACCATTCGTTCATAAAATTTAATAAAAATGTATATTAAAATCACAATTTTTATAAATATAAATAAAAAGGTTTATAAGAACATCAAGTTCAGATAAGAAATTCAATAAAAATAATAGATTTTATTTTATTTCAATTGGTTCGCTTGTACGTTGAGAAGTTGAAATAATAAATTGAACCGATTAATTATGGTTTTAATTTTTGTAAAGTGTAAGTCAATCTAAAATATAATTTTTAATATATTATATAGATATTGTTTAAGTCACATTAACTCGTAACTAACTAATATAAGGAGAAAATGACATTTTTATATACATGAGTATGTGCTATTTTTATGTAACTATCTGTAACTATAAAATTTGGTTATGCAATACCTTAACTGGTTTTTTTTTCATACTTTTACCATTTTCTTTAAGAAATTAGGATATTTTGTTATTACTTTTAAAGATGACACAAAGTTCCTTTATCCACTATGCTCTCGTCTCCTTCATCTCGAGTTATGTCTTCTCCCACATCTTTGGTCGAGCATCTCCCGTCGATATTTTCAAACATCAACAACGTTGAGATTCTCTGGTAGGGCGAGTTGGACAACCTCTGGTCTAAGTCGATGTCAAACCATGTCATGTTCAACTGTCAAATCAATGTTGGGATAAAGCAGATTTAGAGACGAACAACATAGACAATGATTAACGATTATAATCGCTGCCCTTTGACGTTGTCTTGGAGAAGGAGACGATTCACAACTTTGATCGGCAAATTGTATCAAGATTTGGGCTCGACTATGCTATGATGAAGCAAGACAGCACCAAACTTGTGATTCTTAAGAGTTC
>JAYMTP010000601.1:0-31360 GCA_036897365.1 Geranium brycei
GAGGCTGTGTGATTTAGAAAATTCATTTTGTAATTATTTTTTCATAAATTATAAATTATATAATGTAAAATAATTGATAATATTATATTTTCAATAAATTATAAATTTATAATATTTTATTTAATATAAAATAATTCATAATAATGTATTTTTAATAAATTATAAATTTAATTATAAATATAAAATCCTATTAATAAATTAATATTAATTTTTTTCTGATAAAAATGCTTTCATAAATTCAAAATAATTATTGTGTTTGCTACAATTAAGTCAAAAAGAAAAACCCTCTCCTGTTACTGACATTTGGCATAGTTGGTGTAAACGTGTAATTGTTTTTTTATATATGTTTTTACTGTAGCGTTTAACTATTTGCTACAGTAAAAATGAAAACATTTCCTCTTATCCGTACTTAACACGTGGCATACTCGCAGAACCCAATCACATTTTTGTAATTAGTTTCAATGGTAACATATTTATGTAAATACTTCAATTAATGACAATTTTTTTTGTAAAAAATCACTTTGTATTGAGCTTGCGGATGGAGAGAATCGGGTTTCTCAAATTACCTAGAACTATCTTATCCATAAAAATATTATATTATTTTTTATTTATCGGTTCCATATTCTCTGTTCAACTCGATACGCTGTTATGAGAATTTTTGAATCCTCTTATCTCCGTTTTCTATGCTTCTAAACATTATTCTCAAATACTTTATTCATTTCAAAATCAATATGGAAATATCACAAGATATCCAGTGCTACATTACAATAACAAAAAGCTTAGTGGCACTGAAAGTTGCCTATAATTTGGCAAGTTTCAACAACTTAGAGAGGATAATACTTAATCCACCTATGGAACATTTCAAAACACTCCCTCTTCTTGTACTCTGGAGGTGAATGCCCAGCTCCCTGCCACAAACACATTATGTAACTCACTTTTTATCAACAATAACAGCACATAAGATAATTGTAAAAATATTATACCTTCACAGTTGCATATGTCATTCTATACCCATCATTTGTATACTTGACCGTGTACCTACGCAGTACATTTTTGGACTTAGTACCTACACAGTACATTTTCTAATTCTAATTCTGTAGTTTGTGGATGAAACTCACCCTGCAACTTGACCATCTACAAACCATGGCCTCCAAGCAAGATCTACCGTCAAACCAAGAGACTTGATCCACGATTCGAGGGAGAGATGTGGGACAACCAAGTCATGGTCGCCGCTAAAAGAGGCAGGAGGCTAACAAAGTTAGAGAATAATTGGGTAAGAAAATTTCATAGGAATGCTTTATATTTAAGGAAAAGTATAGATGAATACATTTAATTATACATTTTTTCACAAGATTTGGGTCATTCAGATACACTAAAGTTTCATAAATTTCTCAGTTTTTCGATGGAAAATGAGAAGAGAAAAATGCACTTCAAACCTAAAAATCTAATTTTAAAATTTAAATATCGAAAAATTAGTTTTAAAATCTAAAATTAAATTTTAAGTCAAAGGGCATTTTAGACTTTTCACTTCAAAAGTGAACATTTTTCATCTAAAAATGTTGACGGTGTTCAAAAGAATTGGGTGTATCTTAATAGCTCAGATCATAGTTAGGTATAACTAAGTGAAAAATGCGTATAATTAAATCTATTTATATGCACTTTTCCTTTATGTTTACGTGTATATAATGACCTGAAAACCAGGAGTTGGAAGCCTGTTTCAGTGAGGTTCTTGTGAACTGGGACAACATCATTGATGTCAATAGTATATCCTGATAAGGTTATGTTGCATCTCTCCCATCGATCCACAGTTCCCTGGATTTCACAACAACACATAATGTTGTCTCAACCAATTGTTCCTAATATTCTTAATCAGTCACTATTGACAGAGTGACACTTACATTCCTGACTCCAAGAGCTTCAGGGACACCATCAAAGTTTGTCCATACCGTAGAAAGCAAGTAATCGAAATTCTACAGAAAGAAGAAGAATTTAGACAAAGAACGATAACATATTCACAAGAATGACTTACATAGTATTGACGGATATAAGCATTATTTCCGGAAATAAGTATGGCTGATTTCCTGGCATGACTCAATCAAATAGTTGACCTACGGTGTAGTTGATTATCATGTATAAATGGGAGGTATTTACACTGCATTCTATTATCATGTATAAATTGTAATCACCTTAGGCCTATCAAATCATCAATCGAAGTTAAGGGATTCAAACCCTTTTTCACATAGTGTAGAGAAAGGGGAGGTATTTACACTGCACCAAAAGTCTTCGGATTTAACCGATGGTAGAGACAATTCGTTGTCTGTTTTTTCTCTAAGAGTTCTACGAAGACCGCGGATATTTTCTTTTTTGGTTTCTGGTGTTAATAAAGCACAATTGGGTTCCAAAAGCATCTGAAGATTGATCAACTCAATGCACTGCAACAAAAAAAATGGTTAAATTAAGTGTCATTCTTAAAGAAACCCATGTTGTTGCGGCAAAACACTGACCTGGTCTATGGATGTGACAGCTTCGGTGCAATTCGGGGTTTTTGGACTGTCATAATCTTCCTCACAAGCTACCTTTGCTGTCTGAAAATTCACAACAACAAAAAGCACAATCATTGATCTTATGTCATTATTGGACAACTAGTAAATCCAAGTGCAAGCATGAAATTACGTCGTAGAGCTCATCTGAAATCAATGCAAAACGATGTGCCATCTTCACTCTGGTGTTCCTCTCAAGGCCAGTGTTTGTGTGAGCACAGCTAAGTGAAAGTCCCTAACATCATTTCAACAACAAGAAACAAAACCATGTTCATTTCAATGCTTTGCAACAAAACAATATCAAAAATGGACTATTTCGTAGAGCAGGTTGTACTTTGATGTTGATGAATGGCTTGAGTCCATTTTCATTTCCTGCAAGTAATGAAAAACACCACAGAATGTTGAGTTAAGTTGGATCACAAACTAAAGATCCATAAGATAAGTTTGACTCTGTAATTAGTACTTACCATCAAGTATAAGTTGAGCAGCTTGGGGTGTAATGAGTCCTGCATATGAATCACTACCCAAATAGAATGGATTTCCCAAGAATTGTGGATGATCCCTCAGCCACTGTAATACCAACACATTTCTATCAGAATATGCCCTGAATCAAAACTAAATCCACCATGACTGGGATCAAGAGATAACGCCCCTGGGGTTATTATAACGAAGGTTTATTCGACCGGTCAGCGAGTCAAGAGTCCAAGTGAGAAGCCTGGCATGGGATTTGGGGAGCGCAAAGTGACCCTTGATAATGATGGTATCGCTGATCAATAGCGAGTGGAGTCCAAGGGTGAATGCCGATATGGGATTGAGGGGTGCAAAGTGACCCCTGATAATGATGGTCTCGCTGGCCCATCAACGAGTTGGAGTTCAAGAGGGAAGCCCACGCTTGGGGTTGAGGGCGTGAAATGGCCCCCCAATAACGATAGTCTCACTGACTGATCAATAAGTCATAATCTAAGGCAACTCCCCAACCTAGGGTTTGGCGGCGCAGTGTCCCCTGATGTTATGATGATGTTCTCGTTGATTAGTCAGTGAGTCGGAGTCTAAGGGCGAGCCTGGAGTTCGAGGGCGTGAAGTGGTCCTCAATAACGATGGTCTCAGTGACTGATCAGCAAGTTGGATCCAAGAGCGATGCCCCAACCTCGTGTTTAGAGGCGCAGAGTGGCATCCAAAACTGTATAATATGTTTGTGCTTTGGTATTCTGGTCTGGGCCTAATTATTTGATCCACCTCTCCGATGTTTTTTGTTTTTCTTTTTCTCCCATAGAGGTATCAGTGAGCTTAAATACCCATTAACAAGTCTCAACCCGCTCCAATCCGTCTGCCATTAGACCCAACCGATGTGATCCGGGCGGGTAACAGATCCAAAAATTACAACACGGTTGCATTCGGGTCGGGTGAGTGATGGAAGAAGTATACCCCGGCCCAACTCAATATAGTACCCATTCAATTTGTATATAAGACACTTAGTTGGTAAGATAATTAGACTAATTACAATCGGTTAATTGTTTAATCAGGCTAAGACATTAAGTTACTAAATTAATTGATTTCTAGTAGGTTTTAAATTAATTATGGGCTTCAAAAACCCGTAAAATAAATGGTTCTAGATGGCATGCCCAGGTTGGTAAAATGCCCCAACCCACTTCAACCGGGTTGGGTAATGGAATCTCATGAGCTCTAAATCGCTCTTTTTGGGTTGGGTCTAAAAATTAGTGTAACCCAACCCATGATCAGCCCTACATAGAGATGTTATGTAGTAGTAATATATATCCTATTTATGTAGCCAGTCGAACTTGATTTGGTCATTATATATTCCGTTCCCTCTCACTAAGCATTCCTCTCCTTTCCATATGTACGTAGTCAACACACTATGGTCGAACCACAAAATTCTCAGTGTTCTCCTGATTTTTAATTTCGATTTCCAATGTTTGCTATGCACTTGGATCTTACAAAGTAAAATAAAATAAAGAGAAGTTACATATGCAAAAGAACTCACATTTCTTGCAAATAAGTGCATATGATTTGCTGCTAAACCATCCGTAACGTTCCACGCTGCTGTGGTCGTTGCATAGCTGAATCCAGTGCCCACTGGCGCGTCCAAAAATATAATATTCACAAACTGAAACATAAAAACATTGTTACATAGATTATACATTCACATTAACAAGATGTCATATATATATCAAGTGTTTTGAAATGTGTTCACAGTTGATGTACCTTTGTCCATGCGTATTTTTCGTATAGCAAAGTGGGCAAGCCTCCGGTGTAATTCTCAGTTTTGAATTTTAGTGGACCTGAAACAGAAATATTAGTATCTGAAATATGAATCACTTGTTTATTTACGAGTCTCATTGAATATACTTTTTAGTGTCTTATTAGGCATCAACCAGCCCATCTACAAGTCAAACCT
This sequence comes from Geranium brycei, assembly GCA_036897365.1. Taxonomy (NCBI): domain Eukaryota; kingdom Viridiplantae; phylum Streptophyta; class Magnoliopsida; order Geraniales; family Geraniaceae; genus Geranium; species Geranium brycei. The sequence continues at coordinate 4,957 of JAYMTP010000601.1, forward strand.
GCAATTCTCCTAGACTTCTTGACTTATGTCTATCATTAGTGTTGAAGATTAATCAATACAAAGATCCTTGACACCTGTGAAGAAGTAACTAGAAAATTATTCTACCAACTAGAATTCAAACTATATCCATGTAATTAGAATTCAAACTATAACCATTTTGACTTCAAGCTTGTTGTTGAGGAGGAGAAATAAACAAATATTTTGGGCTCGTTGATTTTTGTTTTTACAAACTTTTCTTTTAATGTTAATATTCCATAGCCCTTCCGCGTGAGGTTCTACTAGACGGGCGCCAACCTGGTTGGGATGCGGATTGCTTTTTTCCTGTCGGCCGAACCAATGTATATTAGTACTTTTTAGCATTCTAAAAATCTCATACTTGTTCGATTAATCTTTTAATATGATTAATTTTCAACTAATCTCCAATTAGTATCAAAAGACTCTCTTCACTCGACTAGCGCCTAGCAATTTGTTAGAACACTGCTAAATACCTACTAGGGTTGATCTAGTTGGTCATTATGAGCATCGATCATCTCATATGATATCCATTTCCTGTTATGGTAAAAGAATGTTAGATTTCCTGTTTTATGGTAGATAAACCCGTATTAACACTCTCTTAGCCTTATATTTATCTGACGTAAGATCAGGACCGACGCATATCAACTGAAGTAAGAAAACAAACCAATCTCAAAGAAGAGGCCATTGAGAGCAGAGCAACCAGGGCCTCCATTGGTAAAGAGCATGAGAGGGTCAAATGCAGGGTACCCTTCAGACTTAATGAAGTAGTAGAAGAACTCAATATCACCAACTGTTGTGTATCTATCACCAACACACACAAAAACACATAATCAATAACATGAAATATGTTACACATGCATGCATAATCATCACTGTAAGAATAGCAGACGTGAAGATTGAAACCAGCGACCTGATGTGTATATAGAAGCACAAACTCACCCGGTCTCCATCTCGAACGGGAGATCACCATCGTAGCCAGGCAGTGTCTTGACTTGAAAGCCAGAGACACCAACAAATAGAAGAAGCAAAAGCAGAAAGTGAAGTGACCTTGAAGAAGAAGAAGAAGAAGAAGAAGAAGAAGCCATTATTGGGTTGAAAATGGTTGAGGAAGGCACACCCACCAAAAAGAACACAAAAGTACAGAATATGTAGAGTTGGTAATCATCATTATAATAATGTGTGGAATGTTAGGTTTCTTGCTGCAAAAGAAATGGAAATGCAGATGGTCAATCACAAATAGAAAGTTGGATGAAATTTTGAAAAAAAAACGTGTCTATTATATGTGTTCCAAAAAGTGAAGGACACTGGATTTGGATACAATGAGTTATTGCAAATGTTGTGGAATCGATTGCTAAGATATGAAGCAAACCGTAGATGATCTAACGGTCGTTTAAAGTTTTGAACCCAACGGTCAAGCTAGAAATGTTTGTTGTCCTTCTCATTCATAACCATGCAATGACTTGATTGTTTGGTTTTGTTTCCTTATCCACTCCAAGTTATTTATTGAAAGGAAAAATGGTAAAAAGTCTCTTTTTACTATATTTTTTTTTTCACAAACTCTCATTGTATTTTTGCAAAAACTGTCATTCACTCATGTTCATTTTTGCAAAAACTCTCTCTTACTCATGTTTATTTTTGCACCGTCTATGCAAATTCGTGAAAATTAATGGAAGGGTTGCTTAAGTGTTAACTCAAACGTGCTTAGGGGTGGACACTTTGGCAACGGAACCGAAGACCGCATCCGAACCAACCGAAATCGGGACCAGAGAACCGGAAACCGTGGGTAACGGTTCCGATTTTGGTTCCTAAAATAGAGAACCGTTGAGTCCGGTCCGGTCTGATTCTTGACCGGTTTTGCCCGATTTTTGACCCATGCCCACCCCTAAACGTGCAAACTTAAACGTCCAACACTTAAGTGACATTTCCGTTAATTTTCACGGATTTGCACAGACAGTGCAAATTTGAACATGAATGAGGGAGAGTTTTTGCAAAAACACAATGAAGGGAGAGTTTGTGCAAAAAAAACATAGTGAAGGGAGACTTCTAACTACGATTACCCCTAAAAGTGAGAAAGATGTAATGAAAAACAATTGAGTAATCAAAGTAAATCAATAACGAGAGCATTGTTAAATTTACGTGGTTCTCCGATAATGTGTTGACTACTTCTACATGCAGAGGAGATAAATCCTTATTAAAGAGAAATTATATACACCAAGTTATTCGAATAAAATCTATAACTGATGTCATCCTAAGTTACGCTAGTGTAGTATTTATACTATCATTTATGATGAGAAAAGAAAATATGAAACATAATCTTACAAGCAGAGCCGGCTCAACAATGTTAGAGAATAAAGCAAAAAATAATTGAAAAATCTCTTTTAGTTTCTTATAAAAAGAAGACGGTATAAATTGATGATGAAGTCGGCCCCGCTGACAAGAAACTTAAAACTCAAGTCCATCTAAAATTCTAACTTCCAGTTTTATCGACTAGTTTGACATGACGATACCTAATGTGTTGACTTTGTCGCCCGACCATGTTGTCTTGATGAAACAGTGAACCAACATTGTATACCGTCAGGCTGGGAGCTTCGCTCTTGAATCCCTACTCGCTGGCCAGTCAACAAAACAATCATACTAACTAATTCCAACAAATCTTCATTCAATTCAAGTCATATCTAACAATGATACTCTTGACTGAGAATATGAATGCTATCATCACGAGATAAATCTTATAAAATCAACATCTTCCATTCCGTAACAATCAAGTTTTAACATTTCCAAAAACAAACAAAAAAATTACAAAATAACCCAAATATATTTGCTCCGTAAACTCCAATTTGGAATTTAAAGAAACAGACTCTAAATTTCCGAATGTTACAAAGTTCAAATGTCCCAAACAACATGGCCTCCTCTAGTGCTCCTAGTCCTAGGATTAGATTTAGCGTACCAAAACTCATCCTCAAAATGACACGGCCTGTCCTCGTCAATTGTCCCAATCCTCCCCAGCCCCAAACCCAAACCCAAACTATGGCACCTCCACATCCCCCTCAAACCCGCCTGCGGTGTCTCCTTCTCCTTCTCCTCCTCTCTCGGCCGCACCGGACCGCCGGCTCTCCTCGGGGCCGGCGTGGTAGTGAAATTGTTGAAGCTGAGGCTGCGGGGGAGGCGGGAGATCTGTACGGCGGCGGGGCAGCCCACGGGCCCGCCGAAGCCTGCCCGGTTGCCCAAATCCACCATGTTCTTGACGTAGAACTGCTTTGCCTTGTGGAACACGTTTCTGATCGGAGCTTTCACGTACCGCCTGCACTTGCTCTTGTGCTTCTCTCCCCCTGATGATCCGTTGCTTCCGCTCGTCATCTTCCTCATGATTGCTTTGCAACTTAGAAGATCGATGAAGCTTGGAATGGGTGTGGTCGATGAAGAAAGAGAGCTCCAAATGGGTTTATATATGTATGAAAAAATAGACTTGTGTTCTGGATCGCTGAGAGAACGATATGTTGGTGAGTTCAAAGTTCTGTGTTTTGTCCTTTTTTGTCTTTATTACTAATTTTGCCTCTAAGATTTGAACTAAGGTCAGTAAAACTCAAACTCAAGTTCAAAAGGTTGACCAGTAGGCCAAACAAGATTTGCATTGAGATCTACAGTCATAACAAGATGATGGATTCTTATACGATGATAAAACCGAACAAACCCAAGATCACAAGCTGATAAGTGAATTAGGATTATGTATGGTTCTAGAATCGAACCGAACTGGCCCCTACGATTCTCAAATTTATGGAATTATGTTTGGAATCAAAGGTACTTGACACATCAGATCATAACCCAAGACCACGAGAGGTTTTTAAATTCTAACCGAACTGAACCGAATAGATTATAATCTTCATTTTAAGCTCAATTTATGAGCTAAATTAGGCCTATAGAAATTATTCTTGAACCAAACAATTTTATTGAATGCAATATTAAATTATAAACTATAATTCATTCAAAATCAAAATACAACCCAATCGAAACTTTAAATTTTCAAATACTAAGAACGGTAACAATAACTGAATATTATTATACTTTAAGTAGTCTTCAGTTTAGCTCTTTTTCATTTAATTGTGATTATAATTTGTAAGAAGCAAAACCAACCGGCAATTAAATAATTCTCTTAAAACGATAACCAAAACCAAGTCATTATCCGCAGTTTTCAATTTTTCAGATATGATTAGCTCAGTTCTCGGTTCAAAACCAGTTCCGTGTCCAAAATGATCACCGAATGCTCCAAATTCTGTTTCGTGATAAAAAAGAAGAATCCCACGTCAAACAAATAACATAGGTATATATGTTGTAGTTTAGGTCGTTAGTCTGGTGATCAGAGTTCAAATCACAACGCTCTTAAGCAGTACTGATTCTGCAAGCAATAAATATACAAGGTCCTCAACTCTAGGATATGGCTAGCTACAGCTAAACAATAAAAAGGGCAAATTTAAGTACAGATTCTGGTGTTTTTGCTAGTACAGTCAAGTATGCTTTGCTATTACTAAGATTGCTGAAAAAAAAATCAAAATCAAACTCATTTTAACAGTTTAAATAAACTACCCGCTTTGTGCTGCATCCTCATTGTACTCCCCGTCTTCAAGGTCGTTGTGCTCGCCATTTCTGTGCCATCGCTCCCTCTTATGCTTCTTATGCCTGCTTTCTCCGTCTGATTCGGGGCTCGATCCGTGCTGCACCATTTGTAGCGAAAACAGATTTTTAACATTGTGCGAAGCGACTTCTAGGCTGATTTGGGGAGGAAAAGATCAGCTTACCCGTCTTGATTTCTTCCGGTCGCTGCTATGTCTGTGGGAGCTCCTGGATCGATCCTTGTCGTTTTCATTTGTGTTATCAACCTCGGTTTGGTGGCGCTTCCGGTGCTTCCGGCTGTCTTTTCCTGATCTCCTGCTCTCGCTGTGGGGGTGGACTTCAGTTGAATCTTCGTTTTCATCATCGGTTCCATCCTTCTTAGAGTGCTCCTCTGTTTCTCTCTCGGCTCCTCGTTCTTTATCCCTCCTGTGTTTTGACTTCCTCCTCTCTCTTTCCTCTCGCTCTTTTTCCTTCTTTGCCTACAAACAATTTATATACAGAACTTTAAGGCATAATGATGCATCATTACACTGACACCATCTTATGATTCACATGCATTCCGACAGAGCAACAATATCAAGCTTAGGTTCGGTCTTTTATTTGTTCTTCCTTTTTTTCAGATTAGAGCTAGATTAAGAGAACGAAACCTCTAACTTATTTAAGGGTCCACAAAATTTTAGTGCTCTAAAGATTAATCGGACTAGTCGAGGATTTGAAATGATCCACCTTACTGGAGCAAATTTTGAAACCCTTCCATACCAATTCCACTACATCTCTTCAGCTGATATTTTAAAAATGAAGAGCCAGAACGAATTTAAAACGATCAACCGTATTGGAGCAAATTTTGTATGAATTCGGAAGAAAGGAAAGAGGATAAAATTGCTACTTATAGTTATAAAGGTTGGTGAGAAGGAATTACCTTTTCTTCCCTCCGTTTTCGTTCATTCTCTTTTGCATGTTCGATAAGTTGTTTCATATACTCCTCAAAGACCCTTCTGCAGATATTGTCGTCACCGATGGAACTACAAAAGCTCAACTAAATGAAGTTAATTTTTCATCGAGTATAGAAAGTATAAAACTACATAATCAAGATAGTCGGTGAAACCGTTATTAGTTCAAGGCAGTAACATGCGGTACCTGTATTCTTGGCTACCCTCGAAAAGTTCTTTGGCGTCCTCCCACTTTGAAGAAGGTGTTATTTCCTACAAACAGGTAAAGAAAACGATAAACAAAGAGGAGCACAAGAACCATACCACACGACCGATGAAAATAAAAATAAAAAACTCACAAAACCCAGCCTACTCTACCTTGATAGAACACAAAAGATCGAAAAATCCATCAGCGAGACGTTTACTTCTTTTAGCTTCTTTCTCCTCCTTCTCCCTCGCTCTTTCCAGTAATTCTTCAAATACAAGCTGCAAAAGGATAAAAGAACACATTGGCTGACTGTTGCATAAAGATGCAATAATGAGAGGTTGATCATTCATGGAAGCTTTATGATGTCTAAATATATTAGATCATAAGACGGGATGGAGTGGGGGTATTTTCGTTGCTAAGGAAGAATCGTAAATATATTAGATATAATACTTATTTAATACAATACGAGTTTTGCCGATTTCTCTCCGAGTTTTAGAATCTTGAGTTCTGGTAAAGCAATAATACTCCCTACAAACTTACCTGTTTTCTCAATGGACTTTGGCAACACACATTACTCTTAAATATATTATGGTGAAAACAAACTTCAGAAACTTGCATAAATACCTTTATATTAATATCTGATAATGAGTGAATCTTTTCAGGAAGAGCAGCCTTAAAATCTTCGAGTGTCCAGGATGACAATACGGTGATCTGAGAACATAGCAGAACATTAAGCCGTAAAAAATTATGTTATCCAAGCAAAAGAAACATTCAGAAGATCGTACCTTTCCGTACTTGACTGATTCTTTTATTTGAACCCTGTCCTCATCATACTGTACAAAAAAAATATACAAACGGTCTTTACATGAGCATTCTTTTATCAATTGAAGGAACAAATGCTATGCAGCCATCACAAAATTATATGGCTACCTGTTTCTTCAGCTCCTCGACAACATCCTCAAACAAATCTTTAGCGGTTGAGCCTGAAGAGTTTGACGAGACCGCCAGATACGCAGGTAAGTCTTTAACCTGAAACCATATTAAGAGACATTAGGAAAATGGGAAAACATAGTTTCCCTAACAAAATCAAACGGGGATGCCAACCTTCATGTAATAATCACGCCAGTATGTTTTGGCCGTAAGAGTGCCCATGGCAACATGTTCTTCCATCAATTTGCGGAACTCATCACGATTTTTCCGCTCTGCCTTTCTTAGTTCTTCCTGTTTTATCAAGGAAATAAGAACATGTTTGGAAGAGAAAAGTGTATTTGATGATCCGCCACAACCCTCGTAAAAAATATAAGGAAATGATATAATAGAAGAATCCTTAGCCACCTTCAGTATCTTTCGCTGCTCCTCCTCTTCCTTCTCTAAATCCCGCAAATAATCCTGTAACAATATGCCAAAATTAGCTTCAAATATTTTTTTGACGGTGGATCAGCATGAAGAGAAAACAACCTGAAAATTTTCCAAACGGTCAATCTTTTCAAGACGCAAGCATCTTTCATCCTCTTCTAAACGCTCTTGAACTTTTCGCCACTGGGTATTTGCCTGGGAAAACAATTCAATGCATAACAAATGAAGTATACGGTAATAAAAAACTGCAAATATAAATTTGAATCTTGCTTGAAAGATACCTTAATGAAGTCGCAAGACTCTAAATATTTTCTGTACTCCATTATATTCTGCTTGCGCTCTTCTTGTGCCCTGGCACGCTCCTAACCAAATTTCCATATTTAGGAACATAATGTATATGCAATATCGTGTATGTGTAATTTATTAACTATATGCATTGATGCCTCAGTTATACTAATAGATAAATGAAAAGTTAGGAAGCACAAACCACAACAATGGGCATATATTAGTGGTAAAAGTTGCACAAACATACCATCATCACAACTTCCTCCAAGTAAGTATCAAAAATATCCTTGCGGTCCCTGTCTCGCTCAATAGCTTTGAAACGCTCATCATCCTCAAAAATAGTCACTGCTTTGCTGAATGATTGTTCAAGAATACAGTTAGCAAAGGAGACTTATAATGGATATAGCAATACATACAAACATCAAACAATAATAAACATTGGTCACAAAAACAAAACTCGATGTAGTATATGAAAGCAAACCTCCATCTTGTGGATGATGTCAATTCTTTGCACTCCTGCAATAATTAGAGATGAATAAATTGCCGAAGTAATATTATACAGAAAGAGCTGCAAGAAACTTGTAAAATCATTAACTTACTTCTAGCATTTTCTTAAATTCTTCACGTGCTTTTTTCTGCTTAACACGTCTTTCTTCAACCTCTTGTTTCTTCCTTTGACCCAAGAACTGATGCAGTTCACACCAATTAAGTCGTTAACAGCAGACCAGACCAGCAGCACTTTACGATAAGGACCCAATAAAGATTAAAGAGATGCAAGTATTTACCTCATTGAAAACTTGCTTCCTTTCTCCAAGTGATTTCAAAGCACCATATCTCCTGTCATTGATTATCACTCGCATGGCCTAATATATTGAATGTTAACCGTCAGGTAGTTGCATAAATCATGAGAAACAAAAAAGAAACTGTACAGGAAGAATCAAACTACCCGATCCCAATTCCAGTCAGATCCAACATTTGAAGACTCCAGTAGTGCTTTGAAAGCATTTTTAGCCTCCTGAGAAAAAAACAAGAGGATTAAATTCCAATGTCATAAAACCAGCGATAAAACATTGGAATGTTAGACCTTCATGATATATACCAGTTTATTAGCGTAAATTAAGGGTTCCTTGTCAGCCGCTTTCTCTTCCATAGCAACATCATTGTCCGTTTCAGGTATCACCTCATCTTTCTTCGCTTCCTGCAAGGTAGAACGCACATTAAATCAATTTAACATATAATTCACTATAGTTACTTCAGAAAACTTGAACATACCTCTTTATCTTCCGCAGGAGCTTTATCGACATTACTAAGAGTCTCTTCAGTTGTAACTTCACTTGCATCATTCCTGCAAAATTTGAGAAATGAGAATTTAACTACAAGCCAATAGCAAACATGCACAAGAACTCTGAAAGGAAGCAAAAAGTCAACAGTACATTTGTGTAGTTATTGTGTTAACGTCATTGACTGCTACTCCATCACTTCCCGAAACAGCAGCAAGTGGAGCAACGGTATTTACAGGCTCTTGACTCCCATCTACATTTGTTTCCGAGGTTGAAATCGTAGTCAATGTAGCTGGTGATGCCACCACAGATTGTGGATTACCTAAAGCGACAACAGGAGACACTGGAACTGGGCTCGATACAATAGAAGATGAGATGTCTAGACTGGAAGGTGATTTGGCCACAGAAGGTGAAACAGAAGATGGAGCCTGAAAATTTGTAGGTGTTTCCGACTGTGTTCCCTTCATAGATGCCTTTTCCACTTGTTCGCGGGCCAACTTAAGCATTTCTTTAAGTCAGTATAAGAAAATATAAAGGAAATGAAAATGACTAGTAAGGACAAACCTTAAGTTCCTCTGGAATTGTCCATTTTGATTGTCCAGTAACCTTGTTGTAATAATACCTGCAACACACAAATGAAACAGAAGTAAAAATCACAAGTGACTTCTGATAGTAAACAGTTAGAGAAAGATAATTGAAATGAACTAATATAAGATTACAAACTTTCTTCCATCTGGACTGGTGAATTCTTTCCAATCAGTTGAAGCATCTACTCTCTGTAACGATCATAAAAATTAATAATAAGCAAAAGATACGGAATATATGCTAAAGAAATATATCCTACTCTCAATAGAGTAGCACGGCATGTACCTGTAGGCACCTTTGGAGCTACTGAAGTTACTCAATGTACACATTCAAAGAACATTAATACAAAAAGAACTTCCAGAGCAGTCAAACCCACAATATTAACTTGTCTATATGATTCAATATATAAAGATTCAAACAGAAATGAATTATATAATACCTCACAAGTCCTTATCAAATGAGGATACCTTGGAAGTACATCAAAATTGTAAATGAATAAGAATCGAAAAAAGAACTATATTTCAACATTTGAACATCCCAGTGATGCAACTTGCAAGTAAAGCATACTAATTGGATATAATATCTACCCTTAATGTACTGACAAATTTAATATTGACCTCACAATCACTATTTGTCTGCATGACTAAATAAGACTAACAGTCAAAATAGAGTTACTTGTTGATTACAGGCATATTTATTCTGCTGAACTATGGGTAGAAGTAATGATAGCAATGCAAATAATGTTCAACTGTGAACTGAAACTCTTTTTCTTTGAGGGGTACCTCTGTCAAAATTCCAATGAAGCAGAAATAAATATGAAATGAGAATGCATGTTGTCTACAAGAAATTGTCTCAAAGTAATCAAAGACAGCAGAACATAAGAAGGCAAAAGTAAAGGCCGCCTGCTTAATAGAAGTATATCCCACCTTAAGGATTAACCTAGCAGAGCACAAGCTTTCCATGAAACTTGTCTATGAAATAACAAGAGAAAAACCACAGCATAGAGACCTGACCACAACATTACATTATCAACAGAGAAACAAACGCATGCAAATAAATCTACCAGATCTGAAATGATTCATGGTAACAAGCAATATGCCATGAAGATTTAGAGTGACAGTAGTATAAATCACCTCAATTGGTGTCATCAATTCTAAGGGCTTTTCCCAAGTAGACTGCCTAGTCTTCTTGTTGAAGTAATACCTACAAATTAGAAGTGTTGAAGAGAGGACATCAAGAAAAGTGCAGCCAAAGCAAATGTGAACAAACAATCACAAGTTAACTGTAGGTCCAAATCAATGGGCACACATTGCAGCACCTTTAAGGACGAATACTAAATAAATGCCATGAAACCAAAGTAGAAGAACAAGAATTCCAAACTCAAGCGGATTTTATTATTCTTGAGAATTAGAGGGGAAAGGACTAATGGTGAAAGATATCTTGTTCTTATCATAAGATATCAGACCCCAACTTTTAGGCCAAATTACTTTTTCTTTGACAATATAGAACATAAACAATAAGTGTTCTATTGTAGCTCAATTCTTCAGTGTGTGCATAGAGCATGTCACTATGTACTTTCAGCATTATAATGTATAAATTACAATGGATACAACCAATAACAAATCAGAGACCCATAAAGAGAATCATATACCTTCTTCCATTGGCAGCTTGATGTTCTATCCAATCCAAATGACCCTCATTCACAGCTATAGGTTGGACGTTTACAGCCTGAAATTTTGAAATGCAGTAGATATTACGAAGAAAGTTCTACATATTGCACATGCACAGAAGAAGGCAAAGGAGTAAAATAGTTTTTGGAACAATGTAGAGGGAAGAGATGTATATGAAAAGAAAACAGAAGTCTAACCGGAGCAACTGCAGAGATAATTGAAGACTGTTGACCAGTCTGCTGAACAGGTGTAACAGAAGCAGTGATCTGACTTTGGAGAGATGTAATAGAAGCATAACCCTGAGTTTCCGATAAACCTAATTGGCCTCCCGCAGAAATACTAGGCGGGTGCATTTGAGGCTGATATTGGCTCGCAGCATTAAAATTGACTTGTACTTGACCATAAGAAGATGGTGCAAACTACATAGATGCAAATGTAAAATGTTTAGGGTAAAGATACTGTAGAAAAAAAGTTGACCAAGAATGAGCTTTTCGAAACTTACAGAATAAGATGAAGGGAGAGGCATTCCCGGGCCACCTAACCCGGGTGTGTAGTTATTTGGAGGCTGGGCAGTAGGCTGAGGCAATGGTGAGCCAGATATGACATGCCTGTTCTGCTGAGCCATTGGCAGTGGAATTCCCTGAGGCGGTGGCTGACCAGGTCTTGGTAGCAACTGCTGCGGTTGTTGAGAATGTTGGGGTTGCTGAGATTGTGGAGGCAATCCTACATTCATCATAGGAACACTGCCACCGACAGGCTGAAAATGATGAGAAACTACTGGAATGAACTGCTGTGATTGTTGGGGTGGAGCCACTGGTCGAAACTGCATCAATATTGATAAAAAAGGTTATTTTGTGTTAATTAAAAAAAGGAGAGGATGTCAAACAAACTCATAAGGGCAAGAGACATTACTTGAACAGGCATGGGAGGTACAAAACTTCGAGGATCCACAGAACCAACCATAGGAGGGCGCATCGGCTTCCGACAATTAAGAAAGAAAACATTTACAAGAGACAAGCATACATAAAATTATTGCTCCAGCTATAGACAATACAATATAAAGCCGAAAGGACTCAATAACTTATGTAAGGATATGCTACCTGCACTCCAGAATATTGATGGTTGTTCTCCATCAGAGCAAATAATCAAAGCCTCAGAATACTACAAACCAACAACAAAACAGTAGCATGACAAGAGTCAGAATGGCATATAGTAGGATAGACTGTATCATTATAAGTTAGAGGATTGAAAACATGACATTTCTAGTTGGAACATATCATAAACCCACAAGAAAACCTGTCAAGTACATTCATGCCTTGGAATGCATTAAGTTTACAAGCCAAGAGGCAGCAAGTAATTTACCACCCTTCGCTCATTTGAGGCTGTTCCTGATAAAATGTGTCGAGAAGTACAATCATGCATAAGATGACATTAAATTCATAAGCCAAGAGCCAGCATCCTGAAACTTTATTTTACCAAACTCAAAAGAAGAACTAGACCATATATTTTTTAATTGGGATAACCATACACACACATGAATCGTTGTATCTATCCACAAACTGGGTGATAAAAATTACAGTGTACGAAAAAGAAGGCAGACAAATAGAAAATTCAGCTTAGATAATAGATTGACATGAGCCTCCACGTTACAGCAAACAACAAAACCCGGGATACAGCAAGTATAACCATGTGGGGGTTAGCCAACTGACCTTGTATACACCAAAAAGCATTTTCAGTGAAAAAAATATAAAGATTAACATAAGTTGCAACCACTGTCAGATCACAATTCTTAAACATTGCTTCATCAAAACATGATTTTCAGTTTACATAAAAACCATTTTACTCAAATTAAACAAATTGCAACAAAAGTAGAAGCATTTACAAAAGGGAAAAAGGCACTACAACACAAGACGGTACAATAATGAAGCAAAACATTCCAGTCTCTCAGTTTTGTTACACACAAACAAAGTAATCCTCAAACTATATTAACATATAAGAAGAAATCACAATCAAGCAGGTAAAAAGAAGCAAGAAAAAAATCAATTTCTGAAACATGCCTTGCAACTCCCAAAAATACTCCACCAATCCATGGCCCAAAACAACAGACGACCCCACATTCCAAAGTTCACCAAACAACCCAAATTTGAACCTGAGTTCCAAATCAAAACCCTCAAATCAATACTAAAAATCACACCAAACCCAGACCCTAGCCGCGCCAATGAAAACAATACAAACAAAATTGATCGACAAGAGCTAATATTTATATCAGAATCGAATGCAAATGTGGGTTCGGGAGAGAGGAGAATCTTACTGGTTCGCGGTGAACTCTCTATACTACGCGCCTTGGTTTGGCTCAGTTGCAATGAAAAATAAAAACTTCGAAACAGAGAGAGAGAAAGGGGAAGAAGAAGCTATATATATTTACATGTGTATTCCCAATCTAACCCGCTGTTTTCCATTTATTTACTAACTATGCCCTTCACTCTGCAAAAAAGCCCAATCATTAAGACAAATTAACGATTAATATTTACCCAGAGATTTATTTTTGTATATGAATAATAAAAAAAGCTTTCTTTTGACTTCAAAAAAAAAAGCATTCTTTTTGTCGAGTTCATCGATCTTCTTCGTCATTTGCCGCGGGATTGCTGTTACCGCCATGAAGCTCAGAGTGCGATCTGTCGAATCCAGAGAAACCCTGAAATTGGAGGTGCCCAATTCGTGTACTATGCAACAACTGAAGGAGCGTCTCTACCAGGCAATCATGTCTTCGTCTTCTTCGTCTCTTCATCTATCGCTCAACAGGAAGGAGGAGCTTCACGCGCCTTCCCCAAATACGTCAATCCAATCTCTGGGCGTGACCTCTGGAGATCTGGTCTTTTACTCTCTCGATCCCAATTCCTTTTCGCCCCCAATTTTAGCTTCCAGTTCAGCTGTACCTCAACAGCCTCATGGAGATGAAGCCAGTGATCTCAATTCTCAGGTGCCTAGCTCAGTGGAACCTGAAATATCAGCTCCAATCTACTCAAATGAAGCAATCTCAGAACCCAAGGTTGAGATTTTTGAGGCCCCAATTGGAAATTTCCCAAATCAGGAGACCCTAGTTGGGGATTTGAGTTCTGAGGAGAAATCTGAGGGAAAGGTGTCGATTTTGGACGCTGAGAGAGAAGTTGGTGTGACCCAAGAGTTAGCTGGAGATGAGGACATGGATGTGGATGGTAATGGTTCTGTTGTGATGGGGAAGAAGTTCTCTGAACCTTGCTTTTTGAGAAGGGTGTTGAGGGAGGAGCTTGGTGACTGTGGAAATGATCACAGATTGCTTGTGATTGCGGTGCACGCGGTTATGCTGGAGACTGGGTTTGTGGGTTTTGATTCGGCATTGGGATTGCGGGTTGATCGGTTTCATCTGCCTGAAGAATGGTCATCCACAGCTCCCACTGTGTCACTCTGGTACACATTGCCCGAGCTCCTTGTTGATGGTACCAATTCAGCAGAAACTGTTGTTCTGAAGTTTCAGAGTTTGGGTCAATTTGTTAGTGTTTATGGATCTTTGGCAAAGGGAGGGTCTGCAGTGCATAGAGTGTGCTTGAATAAGTACAGGTTTGCACCAACTATTGATTTGGTATGGGCGAAGAATGTTTCCAGTTACAAGACTAATGAAAATGACAAGACTTCTAGTTCATCATACCCTGAAACTGAAGTCTTTGAGTTTTGGAAGATAGTAAAAGATGGCCTTGCATTGCCATTACTGATTGATATCTGTGAGGGAGCTGGTTTACTGCCTCCTCCCTGCTTTATGCACCTCCCAACTGAGATTAAACTTAAAATTTTGGAGTCACTTAATGGCGTTGATATGGCAAAGGTTGGCTGTGTGTGCTCAGAATTGCTATACTTGTCTTCCAGTAATGATATGTGGAAACAGAAGTTTTTGGAGGAGTTTGGGAGTTCAGTGGCAATGCGAGATGGTGTCAATTGGAAAGAGTCTTTTGCTTCGTCTTGGGAGTGTAAGAAGAAGAGGAAGAGGGAAGCTAGAAGGTGGGAGGGGATTCCTCGTCTTGCCAGGCCTTATTACTTCCCAGCTAGAAGAGACCGTAACCCTTTTGGAGTTCCTCAATTTATAGGCGGAGATTATGATCGCCTACCTGGTCTTGGGATTCCTTCTCCTTTTGGACGACCTGGTTTATCATTTCCTCGATATCGACGCAATTTCTCACCCAACTGTAATCTGGGAGGATTCAATGGTTAGTCCAGTGAGTGGAAGCTTTCATTCATGATGGTTAAGCGCTCTTGAGATATCTGTGTTTATGTATATAGTTATAACTTCTTAGCCAATTAGTCATAAACTTCAAGCTCATCAGCTTCTGTTTTATGTTTTCCATGCTTATATATAAACTTATTTATGGGATTATTTATGCCTTGAAATGGAAAAGGAGTTGGGTTCCTTTATGTTAGTATTTGCTTGTGTATTTGATCCTAACCCTGTATATATCATGTGATTTGGCTTGCAAAGAACATGTTTGTATGCCTCTGTAGCGGGTTCACAATTACTTTATTTATCAACATGAGGGCCTTGAAGATATCTGTCTTCAACAAGTTCTCAGGGCTCTCTTTCTTTGCAGCGTTTCATGTCGTTTTCCTCTCTCAAATTTGCTTTGGTCATTTCCCAGCTAAAATTGCTGGAGAGGACATGTTAGGTCAAGCAGATTAGCAGTGGGAGTGGAGGTAACTTATCTATCATGATTTTATGTCAACCAATGAACTAGGCTTGAATATAAGGTCATAAACTTTCGTTTTACATTAGATTAAAATTTACGCTTCTTATGTACTAAATAAATGAGCAAAGGTGAGCCAGTGCAGCTTGACCCATTGCTCTCCCAAGTGATAGCAAATGGCTATTGGAATAAACAAGCATGATAGTAGCATAGAATAAGGAACAGTTCTGGCATATATGTAAATGAGTCAACTGGGTCAACATGACAAGAAAAAAAGCATGCCAACTTGCCATTTCTTTTTGTGATTGTGCTGTAAACACTTCTCTTATTTTAGCAGACTGTGACCTCATGGCTTCAGTATGGCCTTCACCTACCAAACATGCTGAGCTGGTATAAGCTTAATGGAGCATCTTTTTCCATTTTTTGAGTGGGTGGCCATTGAAAAACTCCTTAACAAGCATTAAACAGTAAGTTATTGGATCCATTTTCTCCTAGGTTCTCAATGAATACTGCTTTTGTTTTTTTTTTTCTGTGTTTACCTGTCATGCACACCTTGTCCATGTAAACTAGTATTATGTCATTTTCATGAGTGGTAGAGAACAAATTTTTCTATAATGCTCTCTAATGTCATTGAGTTGTTGACTATATTTGACTTAGACTTGCATATGTAACACATGAGTAAACATAATGACTTAATGGAGCTTAAGGGGTGCTAGTGTGATGGGAATGAATCTCACTTATATGCAACTTGGTTGGTTTCCTGGAAGAGAGAAGCCTCCATTCCAAAAGGAGTTTAGTTTCAACAACTATGCAAGCTTTAGCATCTTCCTATATAAAGTGTTCAGAATCATGTTTCTTAGCATCTCCAAGATAACTTAAGAGTCTTGCTACTTTCCTAGGTTCATCTCCTAGCTTTCTGAGTGTGAGGCATGACTCTGGAGACGCAGAAGAAAAGCTTTGCCACAGAAACAGTAGAAAGTGGTGAGGCTAGCTCGAAGTTTGATGATGATGGCCGCGTAAAACGAACAGGTACATCATACTCTTACTATGGCTTAAGTTAAGGTCTTGTTTTCACATTACTAACTGAGTCGGGTTTTTCGTGAAGGAACTGTGATGACAGCAAGCGCGTATATCATAACAGCGGTGATTGGTTCAGGAGTGTTGTCTCTGGCATGGGCTGTGGCTCAGCTGGGTTGGATTGCTGGCATTGCCACTCTGCTCACCTTCGCATACATAACCTTCTTCACTTCAACTCTCCTCGCGGACTGTTACAGGTCACCTGACCCTATCACAGGCAAAAGAAACTACAACTACAGAGAAGTTGTGAAATCTAACTTAGGAGGTCTCAAGTACCAGCTTTGCGGGGTTGCTCAGTATTCAATCCTCGTAGGAGTAGCAATCGGGTTCACAATCACTTCATCCATCAGCATGGCGTAATTCTTGAAACATCATCTATTTTTCGCTGATACTGATTCTTGAATTTGATTTCTCATGGGATGTTTTTTTCCGTTTTATTTTCAGGGCCGCGAAGAGATCAGTCTGCTTCCATGAAAACGGCCATGATGTGGGGTGTCACACATCGAACAACAAGTTCATGATCATATTCGGGATCTCGGAGATTATCCTGAGCCAGATTCCTAATTTCGACAAGCTTTCCGGTCTCTCTTTCTTCGCTGCTCTCATGTCCTTTTCCTACTCTCTGATCGGCATTGGGCTCTCCATAGCTAAAATAGCCGGAGGAGGACATGTCAAGACAAGCCTAACCGGATTAACCGTTGGCGTGGAGGTGATGACGAGCTCGGAGAAGATTTCCAACATCCTGCAAGCCATTGGAAACATTGCCTTCGCCTTTGCCTTCTCTCCGGTCCTCGTTGAGATCCAGGCAAGCTAATCCTTAAACGCTGTTTCTACTTGATGTGTTTCTTGGACTGAACGTGATTATAAGAAAGCATATTCTTGTGCTGCAGGATACGCTAAGATCAAGCCCGGCGGAGAACAAAGTCATGAAGAAGGCTACTCTGATTGGAGTATCGGTAACCACCCTATTCTACATGCTTTGTGGAGTTCTTGGCTATGCAGCGTTCGGGAATCAGGCGCCAGGCAACTTCCTGACAGGGTTCGGGTTCTACGAGCCTTTCTGGCTCGTCAGCTTCGCTAACATGTGCATAGTGGCTCATCTTGTGGGAGCTTATCAGGTACACATCAAAAACTGTCTCAGAGGGCTATATAGCTAATTGGACTACTACTTTTCACCAATGGCATAACTAATCCGTACTATTCTATTACAACAAGGATTCTACAGTTCATCTTATGAGTGCATCTGTCCTAATCTGTTCAGCGCTGATTTAAAAAACATTATGAAAAGAAGGAAAAATTGTATCATGCATGTTCATTTGCAGAATCAACTACTGCCTGAAAACTAAGACAAAATGATGTTATCAGATCACAAGTTTAGAAATGAGCGGAATGTTTACGTTGGAATTTGTCTTGAATCAAGACTGAACCCACTGTGATCGAGGTTAAGGGGCAGCGCCCCTTTTTTATCGGCTTGTCTGGAGTTTTGGGGGTGTGAAGTGGTCCCACCGTATGCTATGTTCGGTTTAGTGATGTAGTGCATGGTCCTAATTTTGGGCTTCCTGTCAAATCAGGTTTTCTATTTCCTTTTCTGTGTAGAGTATGATGTAATAGTATATAGAGAGAAGCACAGATAAATACGCTCAATTATACACTTTTTCTACTTAGCTACACCTAACTAAGATTTTGGTATTTCAGATACATCCAAGTTTCATAAATTCCCGCATGTTAACTTGTTTGATGGAAAATGTTAGGTTTTAAAATGAAAATTCTAAAATGCCCTTTGACTAAAAATTTAATTTTCAAATTGAAAAATCTATTTTTAGATTTTAAAATTAATTTTTTCGATTTTTAGTTTTTAAAATTAAATTTTTAGGCTTGAAATTTATTTTTACCCTAGGGCATTTTCATCTTTTTACTTTCAAAATTTACATTTTCCATGCAAAAATGTAACATGCGTGAATTTATTAAACTTGAGTGTATTCGAATGACACAAATCTCAGTTAGGTGTAGGTAAGTGGAAAATGTGTATAGTTGAGTGTGTTTATTTGTATTTTTCCGTGGTACATAAACTACTTATATAACATAGCTAAACTTTTGTATTTCCAAACTCTCTCCATAAGAATTTCTCTTATTCTTGTGAATATAGTAGACACATTGTATTGATTATTGCCCTTTCCGTGCTTCAATCTTTCTTGCTCTAACAGTTTATAACATGTTTTACCAGGTATTCACACAACCAATCTATATGCTGGTGGAGAACTGGAGCCTCAACCGGTGGCCGGAAAGCGAGTTCGTTACAAAACAATACAACATAAACATCCCATTCCTCGGAGTTTACCCTCTCAACCCCTTGAGGTTCGTCTGGAGAACACTCTACGTCGTCGTCACAACTGCAATCGCCATGATCTTCCCGTTCTTCAACAGCGTTCTGGGTCTGCTCGGGGCCGCTTCGTTCTGGCCACTGACGGTGTATTTCCCATTAGAAATGTACATTTCGCGGGCGAAGATTGCCAGGTTTTCCATCACCTGGATATGGTTGAACATACTCAGTGCAGTTTGCTTGCTGGTGTCCCTCATCGCGGCCGCCGGAGCCATTCAAGGGCTCGTCACTGATGTGCAGAGGTTCAGACCGTTCACATCAGTTTCTTGATGTCTGTTTCTGGGTTTTAAGGTAAAGCAGCATTGTAGTTGTTACATGGTGTTGGAAACTCTGTATCTTGTTGATATATTGGTAGGCCAAAGAGCAAGCATGTGTTGTATTTGTGCAATTGCATTGAAATTGTTGTCAATGTTTCTTCTTCTGTACTTCGATAAAAGGGTAAATGAAGTTGTTAAAACTTGCATGTAATCAAGTGTTTGAATTCTTAAAGTAGAGATGGGATGTTAAGGTTTCTGAGAGCAACTTCGACCGGACTCTAAATTTTCATACTTTTGAGGTTGGGGGACTTTGAACTCCAACTCGAGCCCTATCCAAACCACGAGAGAATCCACAAGAACGGAAGAGGATTCGGGTGACATGTTTTAGTTTCGGGTCTCTCAGATGAACATGATATCCTAACAATATTGTCGATCGGCATTCACTTTGAACATGGGGTTAGTGCCTATTCCTCTAGCATCCCAGGAAGCAATCCTCACCGGGAGGATCAACGATGGTTGAGGCTTGGTGAGCTCTGACCTCTTCAATAATAGATTTTAACTGAACTATGATATCTTCCTCCCAAGTCACTTGCTTTGAATGAGTCACGTGTTTTGTAGTAAGAATGTTTAAATTGAGGCTGAATACTTGCAATCTGGTTCTGTGAATAGACAGAAGATGAATCGAATGATCCGATATATCGAAAACATATTTGGTTGGAGAGTTATCTCTTGTGAACATGTAATAAGAAATCAAGTATATGCACTTGTAACATGTAGACACAGTTCGAAATGACGATCTTGGTCATAAATCTTTAATCCATTGATGATAAAAATAAAGAAAATGATATTTTTGTACACTTAATTATACCACTTTTAAACTTTCATACTCTAATTATTTTTTCCTTTTTCAGTACTTAACTATCATTTTTGGACAACTTACTCTTAAAACACCAAAAATACCTAAAATACCCCTGGAATTGAACTAGTTTAAGAAACCATAATTGAATCGGTTCAATTTAATTTAAAAAACTAGAATTTTACCGATTCCAATTTTGAAATTAAGAAATTGTCCAAACGGTGAAATTGAGTGTCGGATGAACCACCTCTCCAAGGATTTGGGAGTCTCGCCAAGTAATCTTGGTGGTCTCATGAGAGTCGTGAGGAAGGAAACAACCTAGTGAAATCCAACCGAAATACAAGTAGGAAGGATAGCTCAGCTCACCAGCAATGACGACAAATCGGAGCTCACTCGCCAGAAAAAATGGAACACCCTCCCTCGCTGGAAAAATGGAAGAAGTAAGCTTGAAGGAATGGAGCTCACTCACGCGAAAAAATGAAGCTCACTTACTCGCGCGGAAAAAATGTAAGAGGTGAGCTCAAAACAATGGAGCTCACTCACCGGAAAAAATGAAAGACGTGAGCTTGAAACAATGGAGCTCACTCACTAGAAAAAATAGAGCCCACTCGCCTGAAAAAAATTGAGGTCACTCGCCGGAAGCGAGGTGGTCGGCGGCAAGGTGGTCGGAGAGAGAGATTGAAAGGTTGAAGAAGAGGGTATAATTTTAATTTCATATTAATCACATTCTGGTTTGATCTTTTTGCTGGACCGAGCTGAACCAGAGACTGCTGAAATTGAACTGTTTCAATTTCAAGTGTAGTTAAGGTATTTTTCGTATTTTAGATGTAGATTGTCTCAAAATGATAGTTAGGGTACTGAAAAGGGAAAAATACTTAGGGTATAAAAGTGGAAAAGTGGTATAGTTAGGTGTACACAAATGTTCTTTTCCCTAAAAATAATTGGGAACAATTTCAAATAAATTCGTTTGGCCAAACCTATTTCTCATCTGAGACCACCAAAAGTTTTTCCTAATTTCGTAGGTGACCTAAACCAAATATTTTATCACATTTCCACACTCTGTAACTGATTTATGTGAAATGACGATTTTTGTTCTTCCATTGAATAAAAACATTTACTTCAAGGTCAAGGGAATTTAAGTCTTTTTTGAATTAAACATTTAAAGTAAACTTTAAAATTATGATTTTTTCCTCCCTCTAATCTCTCTCCCCTCTCCCTCCCTCTCTTCTATGATTTAAAATTATGATTTTGCCCTCGATTTTTAGTTGCTTTTGTTGCTTTTTTTTGCTCCAAGGTGTTTTGGGTGCAATGTGCAGATTTTGATAGTATTTAAATGATTTTTAGAGGTGATTTGTATGGAAAAGAAGACCGAAAATGAAGAAATCAAGGTTGTCACGATCGTGACGGTCATCATGACAATAATTAGCAAATTCCCGAGAGTTGTCAAGATCATGACACCGGCGTGACAAGAAAAATAGGCAGTGTCAAGATCTTGACACCATTATGACAACCACTTTTTATGCAATTTAAAGGCCACAAACCCTAATTTCATATTTGGCTTGGATTTGTTCCTCTCCAACCCCTACACGGGGCATATCTCTCCTAAAGAGTTTTGAGAGCCATTTTTCTCTTCTTGGATCCCTCGTCTTGGAGATTGATTGGTGCACTCAAGACCTCACCATCCACCACCAAGATTTGGAGCTCAACATCAAGAACACCAAGTTGCAAGGAGGTATGGAAGAGTTCTCTCTTCAAAACCACTTGGGTCTTTTGGGTTTAGGAGTTCTTCCCCTTTTCTCTTTTAATTTGTTTATGTATTACGTTCTCTATGACTTAATTTGACAACCATAAATGCTATTGTAAAACTCTATTTTTGTCTATTGGAGTATTGTTCATTATTGTTGTGCTTGGTGGATGAGGATTAATTTTTGCTTATATTGATATCTTGTTTGATCAACTTGATAAATCTTGATTTACGAAATTCACCTTGAGAGAGGGGTTTTCTTAGGGCTTGGAGATTGCCTAGGAATTGCAAGTTTGGTGCAAACCCACTCTTCCGGTTCTTAACCTAAACATAGTTATTTATAATGTCTTTACTAAACTATTGATCGAAGTTTCCGTGTTAGGTGCAAACCTCTCCCCCAAAGCTCAATCGATGGTCGGATTTGAGTCACTTTTAATGTCGAGAGTCGAATTTGGGAAACTAAAACTTAGGGTAACATCTAATGCACAACATGTTTGGATTGTATTTTAGATTAGATTAGCGAGAATTGAGTTTGAATTAGTATTTGTGGTTGCATGACTCCAAACCGCATTTTCACTCCTAGTTTTTTGTATATTGTTTGCATTTTATCTTCTACGTGATACTTATATTTTGATACAAAATTATTGTGCAATTTCAATTTACTAACCCCAAAAGGAAATACAACTCGTTTAGACAACAAACCCCATTTTGGTCCCTGTGGAGATGACCCGGAATTAAAGTCTGAATATAAATTTACTAGATACGAACAACCGCGTTTTGGTGCGCGTGCCAGAAAGGGAGGCGTAGAGTGATGCGCTCACGCGTCGCCTTTCCGTCCATCACTGTCGAAATTGAGGCAATGGTTTTTTTGTCTTTTGGTCTATGTTCAAGCATCATTCTCAAGCATCTTTTCCGACGAGTATTGAAGGTCTCCATTACAGTTTTCGGTGAAAATCCTAATAGCGTGGAATTGGGAGTCAGAATCACTCCTTTTGTGGGTGATTTCCATGTTTTTTAGTGGCGCCATTTTTCCAGCGTTCCAATTCTTTTTATTCGACAACAACAGACGATGTGTCCAATTTTTTTTGGCATCTTCATCAAGTTACGCGGTGTTTTGTTTTTTCTGATATTGGTTTGTTTTTCCAGGAAGAGCTTGTGATTTGGTTCTCTAATTTTTCAATAAGTGCTACTAGCTTCTTTTTCAACAATTGTGAGTTAGCAGATCACCATTCGGTTTTTCCGACAAGCGATAGTGAGCATATTTTTTTGGAATTCTTGTTTGTGAGCAGATTGTGTCGTTCTGTTTATCCAGAATTCTTGTTGTTTGTCTTGTTCCCGGCAAATGGAATGAAGCTTTTGTGGAGGTTGAATTAGAGATGAGGTTTAAGAAGAGGGAGAGGCAAAGTCATAATTTCACATAAATCGTTTCCGGAATTTAGAACCGAGATAAAATATTTGGTTTAAGTGATCTATGAAATTAATTTTTTTAAGAAGTGTACTCGTATAGAAACAAGTTTGACCAGGTATACCTATATGTAATTATCCTAAAAAATTACAAAAATATTATTAAAAAAACCCACACAGCTACACAAGATATTGGTTGACTTTTGGTCAATAGAGTACAGCCTTCAAAAATCAAAACACAATATCCACACTCCACAACTGTCCCCACAGAATAAAAACTCCAATAATTCTCACAGCCACAATTCCACAACTACCTGAACCTTCCCCGGCGCACGTTAGTACCCACCTACATGCCACCGCTAAAATACGCCAAACCCCCTGCAACCAGACAAGCAGCTCCTACCTCGTCTCGTCACCGCTAGTAGCTATTGCTTGTTTCTCCAGAAAACATCTCTCTTCCTTCGCTATGAACTTATCTTCTCACTGACCCAATTCAGCTTTCAAGAAAATGGCTTCTCTGCAGATTCTGAGATCGTCCCTCTCTCCGGTTCCCGTCTCTTCACAGTCCAATTTTCGCGCGAAATCAAACTGGGTTTCTCCGGAATCGAGCTACCGGAGAAGAATCTTGAAGCTCCGATGTTACCGGAGCTCCGGTTACTTTGTGGCCAGAAGGTTCAGAGTTCGATGTGGAGCTCAAGAAGACGATTCTCAGAACAACGGTATGATTCATACTGTAAATACCCTTTTTCCCCAATATTCTAATCAATGTTCACATATTTACCATTTTTGAGTTCCGGTGAAATTAATCATAATGAAGTAGAAGAATGATTGTTTTTTTTTCCACCTATACGTACGTATTATTGTACCCATTTGATTTTTAGAGGTTTTAAAGGTGCTATCACTTGTGATTTTGGTGATTGTGTCTTAAAGTTCTAGTTTTAAAAGCGTTTGTGTTTGAGTTAAATTAAAACCATAATAAAGTAGAAGAATTATTGCCTTTTCACCTATACATACATATTATTGGACCCATTTCATTTTTAGAGGTTTTGAAGGTGCTATCATATGCGATTCTTGTGATTGTGCCTTAAAGTTTGAGTTTTTTCAGTGTCTCATATGTTAAAGTTTCTGTTTTTTTCAGGTGAAGAAGCTCCAGAGTCATTGTTCATGAAGGAGCTGAGGAAGAGGGGCATGACCCCCACCTCATTGCTCGAAGAAACCGACAGAGGGAACTATGGTGTAGATGACGACCTGAAAGAAGAAGGTGGCGCTTTTAATCGAAATGCAGTCTCCACGGAGATTGAGAAGAGCTTGGCTAATCAGAGGGAGCGTTCTATGGCATTGAACAGTGAAGGCCTTGAGGTTCATACTTTATGGTTTATTTGTCGTGAAGTTATGCAACTCGAATTCGTAGTCTTGATCGTTCTTAGCTTGCATTGACCGATGAAAGCTAATATTTGGTTTCATTTTCTAGACATGTGTGTTTACCATGAATGTTTGTGCTTTGGGGAAAAAAATGTTAAAAGTACGTCTTGCAGGTGGAGAAGAAATTCGGGAAAATGACATGAGTTTAGCAAATATCGTTAATACTTTCAAATTTAACTGATTATGTGAAAAATGAACATGTAAAACTACGATATAGAATGAATAGGTTTGATGCTGTATATCATCTGTCTGTTCGTCTAAACCATATCTTGCTATTACAGAATCTTGTGAAGCGCCTATATGTGTAACTAAACCTATAAGCATTTATTCTGGTTACAGTTCCTTGTAATTGGTTTTGCTATGTTTACGAGTATTTATAAGTACTAACAAGATTTGCTTTTCTTTAATCTCTACTTCAGGGGTTAATTCCTCGTGCTAAAGTTCTGTTAACAATTGGTGGCACGTTCTTTACTGGATTCGGGCCTTTGATCCTCGTGACCGTGGCACTCTTCTTTGCTGTGTATTTGGTAATGGCATTCTCGAACTTTAATGTATTTAGCTTTGTTTTCACCAAGCTCTACTTTTTTCGTGTACATTTTAATGGACGACACTACTCTATAATTTTAGAGCATGTTTCGACGATATGCTGATCCGTTTCATCCTTGTTATGCAGTATTTTGGGGAATCTTTCATCCACGATGCGAGCAACATACATAGCACACTGCCCCAATACATTGATCCGTATTCGCTCCTGGAGGATGAGAGGATGTCGCAAATGGACGCTCATGTAAATTGAAGAACTGGGTACATTTCCACACACAAAAAACAGTTCATTGCAGCTCATATATAGAGTTATGTCTCAGATTGTCTTGTTTATTCTTTTCTCTGTACAAATCCTTATATAGAAAATTCTCAGATCAATTTGGGCCATTCAGCAGGATTGGTATCCATGTAACTAACTATACAGTTTGAGTGATTTTATGTCCAGATTCTCATGCTGAATGCTTTATATTCAATGCTAAAAGGCCTTGCCCTCTAATTTATTTATATTATGTTTGCTAGTGAAGTCCTATTTGATAAGCATTTTTCTTTGAAGTTAAAAAGAAAATTGTATAGGGTTGTTATTAGACCAACATGTATGAGACAGAATGTTAGGCTGCATTGAAAAGTCATGGCGATAAATGTATGAAACAGAATGTTGGGCTGCATTGAAAAGTCATATCGATAAAATAAAAGTGGTTGAGACGCATATGCTTCAGTGAATGTGTGGATACACATGGAGAACAAAGTCCGAAACGTGTAGATTCGAACTAAAGGATCGACAAAATAAAAGTGGTTGGGACGCATATGCTTCGGTGAATGTGTGGATACACATGGAGAACAAGGTCCGAAACGTGTAGATTCGAACTAAAGTAAGTGTTGTACGATAGATGAGAAAATACAAGAACTCTACTTGTGATGGTTTGTCATGTGTAGTGTAGCGTAAGTCCATTATGGCACCAATTCGAAGGGTTGAGAGCATGTAGTTAAGGCCATAGCCATACAATTAAATAACCAACATTCAAAAATTAAAATTAAAAAAATTGAAACACAAATTAAATGGCACAATAACAATGGTA
>JAYMTP010000602.1:0-31355 GCA_036897365.1 Geranium brycei
GTATACCAAATCTTAATCACCCGAACCGAGTCTTATGATTAATCTTGGTTGGTCGAAAAGGTGGGGTTAAGGTTGAAACTTGTAAAAATAAATTAACAATGAAAGGCACAATAAGAAATGCAAAGATTTTAAAAATTGACAAAATAATCTAAATGTAGATTGAGACAAATGTTGGGAGACATACCGAATAAGGCTCTGGGTTTATTTTTATAGTCTGTCACCGGCCGAACAACCTTTGAAATCTCGTCCTGAGGCAGAAGTCCACTCAGAACAGTATCTGCCTCCCGTCGTCCAACCTCCACCGAATGCACCCTGGCCTAAGATCCTGTGAAAACTAGGGTGCAATACCCGACCAGGGATGTTCTACAATGCCCTCGACCCCATGCAGCTCGAGAAAGACAGGGCGGAAAGATCCCAAGTCGTTCTCTCCCAGTTGTACTTAGCACACAACACCATCTTCCATAATGGATTGTATCGAATCTCCACCACCACTTCAATAATAGGGCACTGTTACCACTTATATGCATCTGATGCCAAAAACATGATACATGGATTTCATATAACCCACATTTGAACTTACTTCCGCCCCCATTTGTCATATAAAGGCCATACTTTTATCCCATTCTATGTTTCAATGAATGCAGTTTGATTCTAATTCATATTTTAGAATTCAATCTATTGGATCCCGAAAGCCTGTCTCATCTTTTGGAGTCCCACAGGGAATGAGTAGAAGCAAGAAGAATCACTCTCACCTAATTTTCTTGGGATTGTAGGTCAATCGGTCAGAGCACTGCCCTGTCAAATAGGAAGTCGGGCCATTCGGTTTGGGACGCAAGGGTGTTAGGGAGCTAGTCTTTACCATTAAGAGTGGTGCTACAGTTGAGAGCACCTGGAGAGTTGGAGGAGTTGTTGACGGTTTTGGGTACACCAAACCGATGGAGGGCAACTAGGATTCCATTTTATGGATTCATGACAGACAAGGTTTTTCAGAGAAGAAGGTGTTTGAGGTGCTAACGGAGAAGGTGACAGGAGACTCGATGGACTGGGCGAACAAACTTTGGAGCACGTCAGTTCCTCCGAACTACTAGAGTTTTGGTTGGCTGGTTCTCTTGGTGAGAGTCTGGACGAAGAGTGTTTTAGCCGCGAGAGAGATCCCGATCCCGACTGACTAGTGGCAATCTGTTTTATGTGAGCCATGGAGAGAGGAGACATGCGAACATCTGATGTTCTCGTGCACCTGGTCGTAGCGCTTTTGGCGGGAGATTCATGATTGGTAGGGAGTCCTCGTTCACCCGCTCAGAGACGGTCCACGAGTTATTCACATGATGGAACTCCAGAGTCACGAAGAGGGTGGCGAGGAGATCATGGAGCATACTATTGACCTTGGGCGCCCAAGGAGGTCCTTAGGTCGGTTCAGTCAAGATCTTACACGTTGATGTAGGCGGACGAGGGACGGGGGTCCGATTCTTGGGCAGGGGAGCACACTTTCCTCTTTGGTGTGCAAACCCGCGGGCGATTTTGCGTTCTTTCCGATTATTGTATCTTCTGGGCTTTCTTCCCATGTGCATTTTTGTTATATTTATAAAATTTTCTTGGTGATAAAAAAGAGAGAGGTTGAAGACGAGTGTAAAATAGTCATTCGATAATAGGAATGACAACGGGTTGGGTTAGGGTCGCAGGTTTAGCCAAACCCGCACCTGTTGGTTTCCAGCAGGTGCCCAACCCGCAAAAAGCCTGTTCACCGTGAGCGGGTGCCTGACCCGTAAAAAAATCTGTCGGGTACGAGTTTTCTCCGAAACCTAAAACTCGACCCGAAAATTCAAATATTGAATTAATTAACAATTTTTGTTTTACAATACAAGCCCAAAAGTTAATATAAAATATATGTCATATTATATTAATTTAGGTTTTTTGAGTGAGTGGGTAATTAAAATTTAGTTTTTTCATTTTTTTGTTAATAAAATTAATAAGAATATAAATTATATCATTTAGTATTAATATAATTTTTTTAAAATTCGTACGGGTGCGGGTCGAAATTGGATTGGGTATAAGTCAACCCGCACCCGCTAAAAAACCCGAACCCGACCCAAACCCGCAAAAATTCGAGTTTTACCCGTTTCGAAAGGGGAGGGTTAATTAGGTACCCGTCGGGTTCGAATTTTCTTGCCATCCCTATTTGACAACCTATTTTTAATTTTGTTATTTGAACAAATAGATATAACCTTGAATTGCAAGTTCAATATGTTTTTCACTTGAAGGTAGAATGATTATTTCATATTTCTTGAATAATTATATCATTTAGAAATTAGACGACATTTTGAACTTCTAAACACTAATTCTGTTAGTTGTAACGAAAGTTACCTGAAATATAACAAAAGTAGTCCAAATATTTGTAAAAATACTTTTAAAGCTAGGAATAATAAAGTTAGAAACGACCAAAGTTATGTAAATTTATATGTAATTATCCCTGCCATTTGATACGATATTTATTTAAATGAATACAAATAAAAACCTAAAGAATAAAGAAATATAAAAATACCATTTATGTTTTGTTTCTTCTTTGCTCTCTCGGCTGCTCTCCTTCGACACCTCTCTCTATCTCTCTTTTATCCCTATAATCTTAAAGCTGCCTCTGGCCATCAACAAACCTCTGTTCTTTGTCCCAGGTTTGTACTCCCATTCGATCCGTGACACTCCCTTATCAATTTCGCATCTCTTGTTATTGCCTCGATTGTTGATTGGTTTGCTCTGTTTTAGGGTTTGATTTGATTGGGGTTTTTGCTGATTTTTTTAATTCTCGCGATCTTCCTTGTTTAGGAATGATTTATACTGGGTTTAATTGGGTTATTCCGGATGGATAAGTCCCCTTCGGTTTATGTTCATTCCTCCCCATAAGAATATTTACAGCTCGAATTTTTATATGAATTTGGTTTTAGGGTTTATTGCTGTTTATCATTATGGAGATGGTTTTCTGGTTCAGATGTTGATGTAATTAAGGAATGCCAAGGACTAAAGTTTAGTTTGTTTTCATTAGATTAATTGCAAGACTGAGCCAGATCATTGTATCAAGATTAGTCCATGTTATTGACTGATCAGGTCCCAATTAATGGACATTTCAGGAGTTTATCTTCATAGTTTCTTAACTCCCTCACTAATTTGTGAAAGTACAATCAGATACATCAATATGTTTGAGTTGGGTGACTGTAAATTGTAATTATCAATTTTGTATTTTAATTTGTAACATTTCTTTTTGGTTTTGTTGGGAGGAACTGTGGTTCCACAATGGAGAGATTTATGCTAATTATTCTCTCATAATCTAAGAACTAGTTTTAATCCAATATTCACCCCTTCAATTTTATATTCAGGTGAAGTTGAAGGAGTGTGGGCAAGGAGGGTCAAAGTAGGCAATGGCTGGAACAGCAAGTGATGATTCTGGAGCTGGAAGGTCTGTGGAGGGGATTTCAAGTGGGCAGCGCTGCCAATCTGGGGAAGCATTGGCTGAATGGCGGTCTTCAGAGCAGGTGGAAAATGGAACTCCATCGACTTCACCTCCTTACTGGGACACTGATGACGACGATGATGATGGTATGCATGTCATACATCTCCTGTAATTCGGTTTGGGTTACGCATTTCCTTTCAAAACTTTAAGGCCACACTGATCTTGATGATTTCAAGCAATTGCAAATATGGACTTTGGTGGAAAAATTTAATCCTCATGGGAAATGAGACTGAAAATTGGATATAAATAATAGGTACGGCGGCTACATTTTAGGAATACAGGTTGGTTTAGTGAGTGATCATCATTTTCTTCTTGGCATTATGCTGATAGATGGAAGATGAAAAACATAGCTCTCTTGTTTGGTTGAAGTGTTAATATATGTGTATTTTAGCTGCGTTCTAAAAACGCTAGGCGCTATTCGGACGGATTGGGTCTCAGAGAATAAATTAGGAACTAGTCGAATTTGTATTTTTCTATTTTTTAAACTGTATTAAATAAAATATTATTCTATATATACCACGAAAATATGAATTGTACTATAAAAATAATAAATATATAATATATAATAACATAAATATTTTCACTATATTTACACTCACATCCTTAAAAGATAAAAAAACCAATGAAAGTACCATTTGGTATAAATTATTTTAGTTTTAGGTATTTAAATTTTTTTTACTTCCTTAAAATTGCAAATTAAAAAAATTGCTTAGACCCACCTAAATCCGCTTCACCAACTTGAAGCAGTGTTCCAAAAACCCCCACCTATGCGCCTCCTAGGTCAATTTGTAGAGCACTGTTTTTAGTTCCTTTCAATTATCAGTAATGTGAATTAGTGCATTGGACTGTTTACTTCGTCATGTCATTGTGAGCAGAAGGGAATGTTGGGAGTAAAATGTATGATATTGGCATAGAATGGTATTGCTTTCTTTTCTTCCTGAGTTGTTAATCAAGTTTATTAAGACGCTAGGTCAATTAATTAGGGAGCATGGGTATATAAATTTCATCATCCATCTTCTCTTCACCTAGTACCTGGGTGTAAATTTTAACATGCCATATGTTTCTTATTCAATGAAGTCACCAATATGATAATGCAACCCATGTGTAAGAAGGAGAAAATCAATTTTCCGTAGAAGCTATCAGTTAATGCCTTCTCTTCCTTTGTGTTAACATTTTGATAGACATGGATAGTATGTGTATCACCTGTAGTTATTTGGGTGAGCAATCAAATTTTTTTGCGAGTAGTATGAAATCTTCAAGAAACTTTCAAACTATTTGGTAGACAAAACAATTATACATTTTTGCATAAAAGAATGTTGGGTTTAAGTTTTGGGCAGATTCCTTACTTTTTACATAGTGCTGTGTGTTAACTGATGCATATAGGCTCTTGAAACTTGAAGAAATTGTCAACCCATAGATCTTTTGGGTTGTGTAATTTATCAAAGCAATAGGAGTATGGATGTGTCATTATATTTTGAATTATATTTGTGAATCATTTTTATTTACCACTCATTGTGTTTCTGCATAATGCAACTTTTCTTAATGCTCCTGTTATGTGTACTCTATTGTTACTATCCTGGGCTTCTAAGTTGTCTGTGCTTTCATGTCAAGAATTTCTACAGTTTCTCCTTTCCATGCTTTTGTATTCTTGTTGTGTTTCAAATTTGTCATTTAAGTCTGACAAGTAAAGATAAAGAGGTAAAGAAACAAGGCCAATGATCTCAATGAAATAGTTCTATTTTAGTGGCCAAAGCTTAGTTATTCAGTTCAAAACTCAAATAGGTCTGTTACACATGCTATAAGATTGAAGATGATACCTTCAATCTTGTCTGTGGTGCCAATACAATGGGAGCCCTACCTTTTATGTTAATTATCACTGCTTCTGTTCTTCCCTCTCCATCAGATTAAACGCTCTTCTATGTTTTCTTTGTTAGTAAACTAGCTACTTTGTTGTAGGGCTGAAGCCTTCTGAACTATATGGGAAGTATACATGGAAGATAGAGAAGTTTTCGCAGATGAACAAAAGAGAACTTCGTAGCAATGCATTTGAGGTTGGCGGCTACAAATGGTATGCGGTTTGAATATAATTGTTCACCTATTGAAATTCATCTGTTTGTTTCATCACTGGCTATTGTGACTACTATTGTCTGTTGGAATTTGTATCATTGTCGTACTATATTTCCGTACATATATTTGTATTGAGTTAGCATGTGCAAACATTTATTTGACAGTGTATACAGTGTTTGTTATTCAATGCTTGTTTGGAGGCAACCAATTCCAATGATAATGCAACCTGTATTATGAACCAGACATCTATGAGATCATGTTCACGTCCAGCCCGTTCACAAAGTAATTTATCTTTAAGTTGGAATAGCTTAGCATTTTATTTATGTGACTATTATATATTAACATTTCTCTCTTCCATCAAATATGTTTCCCTGCAAGAATCCATAGTCTGATACATGTTCTATATCTCTGACAAATTTCACATCGCTTCTTGTTAGTTAAAGTTTGTTGTAAGCCTTTTGCTATGCATGACGGGTACATTCTAATCTATCCTCAGGATCTGCTTCTCTGACAAATTCACATTGCTTCTAGATTATATAAATTTTCTTGTACTTTGTGTTTTGATGTAATCCTTTTGCTATACATGGCAGGTATATTCTAATCTATCCTCAGGGCTGTGATGTTTGCAATCATCTTTCACTATTCCTATGTGTTGCAAATCATGATAAGCTTCTTCCAGGTTTGATCTGTTTATCAAGTTTGATGTTTTGACCCTCATTAATCTTTATATGTATATGTCGTCACAATTTTTTTCGTGAACAGGCTGGAGTCATTTTGCACAGTTTACAATAGCTGTGGTCAATAAAGATCCAAAGAAATCAAAATATTCAGGTTGGTTGTGTAGATATTGCTACGTTGTTTGGATGGAGTGTCTACATTTTAGTCAGTTCAAATTATTTCTGCACATTTGTAGATACATTACATCGGTTTTGGAAGAAAGAGCATGACTGGGGTTGGAAGAAATTCATGGAGCTATCAAAAGTATTAGATGGATTCATTGAGCTTGACACTCTCATCATAAAGGCTCAAGTTCAAGTTATCAGGTGTTTTGTTATTTACTTGCAATTCTTTCATTAGTGTATAATTTTTATGTTTATAGCACGCTTTAGGGTAATAGATATGTGATATTAATATTTACTAGTCTTACTGCATTGTTGATATTTGAATGAATTTTGAGTCAATGAAGAATCCAGCTCTGAAACAGTATGTCTGTTATATTATCAACTGTTCATTTATCCTAATCTTATTATGGCTGAATGATTAGTAACTTACTCACCCGAGTGGAATTGGGAGCAAAGTAGAAAAAGGCGACTTAACACTTGTACCCCGTGAAGTGTAAATTTTCTTAGGTAGCCAACAACACATTGCATATTTGACTATCAATCCAAAATCATGCATTCTAGTGCAAAGTTTATTTATGGAAGGAAATTATGCAGTGATATTTAGAATTTCTTATTCCAAATCATACTAGATCCTTATCAAATTTAGTTACTCAGTAGTATATATATAAGGTCCTTAAGCGCATGACTACAATTGCGTAAAATGAACTTGGTAAATATATTGATGGTGATTGTCCAAAGTTCATAAGTCTGTTGCACGTTTCTCCTTATTGTAAGAGAGTTGAAATATACAGTCAAGGGTAGTCTTAAATAGCAGCATGAGTAGATTAGTAAAAAACTGGATTCGGCTATGTAGATGAAGGTCAGCTTAAATAATTTTGAGTACTAGCATCTTGCCAACACACCTAGAAAGCACCATTAGTGGGCCTAGCTTTGCGACTTTGCACTAGTATTTCTTGCACCTTTTGCTATGCTGCTTGGGTTTCCTTTGCTCCTAGATTGTTGATTTTAGTGAGGATATTTCTGAGTGACGATTGCAAAGTGACCATTCAAACCATATAACTTTTTCTCGCATTTAGTAATTGTAATAATTTTTTTATTTATAGTTTTCATTCATATTACATTATTATTATTTGCTACACGCTTTACCATAATATCTTGCTTTTGGCTTATAGGGAGAAAGCAGACCGACCTTTTCGTTGCCTTGATTGCCTATACAGGAGGGAACTTGTCAGGGTATATCTGACAAACGTGGAACAGATTTGTCGGCGATTTGTTGAAGAGAGAAGAGGCAAACTTGAGAAACTGATAAAGGACAAAGCTAGGTGGTCTAGGTATTGTATTTTTACTCCTTGAATTTTTGGTTATTGATTTCTTTCTCTTCATTCTTCCTGGGATAAATGGTGTCGTGGCGGGGTTGCTTTCTCTACTTCCAAGACGATAATTGGCTTTGAATATTTTTTTTGTTTAATTGAATATATGGCATTGGTTTCATTTATTGAAGATGTGGTGTCTGTTTGGTTTGTTGGCAGCTGCTCTCCTGGTTACTATGTCTGTTTAGCATTATGCCGTAGAAAATATATGCATGTTTTCATGTATTTCTAGGCTACACCATGGGCTGACATTATTCTATAACCTTCACAAGGTTATTCTGTTTCTTATATGTTTAGATTCCTGTTTTTAGCTGTCATTCATTTAAAAATATAAGGTGATAAAATTTGTATTTTATGATAATCAATTGTTTTCCATGTTGCAGCTTTTGTGCATTTTGGTCAGGAATTGACCAAAATGCTAGGCGCCGGATGTCCCGGGAGAAAACTGATGTTATTCTCAAAGTAGTTGTGAAGCACTTTTTTATAGAAAAGGAAGTCACATCTACACTGGTGATGGATTCCTTATATAGTGGGCTAAGGGCTCTTGAAGGGCAGATTAAGTCCAAGAAAGCACGGTTGAAATTGTTGGATGCTGAAGAAATTCCAGCCCCTGTGGTTCGTGTTGAGAAGGATAGTTTTATGTTGGTGGATGATGTATTACTATTACTTGAGCGAGCTGCTCTGGAGCCATTGCCTCCAAAAGAAGATAAGGGTCCTCAGAATCGTACAAAGGTGAGTGTGCGTGTCTGAAGTGTTTGAATATCTAACTATTATTGTATGGAGTTGTTTATGTTGCATCTTGTCGTGACTTACAGACACACAAGTCATTTGCTATGAGTTGAGTGTAGCTTTGTCTGGTATCTGTTGATCAATCTATTACAATAGCTTAAGTTATCATAGTTTCCAGTGCTCTTTCTTTCCCATTTGCAGTCATTTCATCATGTATGACAACATATGTAGGCACATCGACATATTATATGCACACTTATGATGTTTTAAGAACCCATTCCATGAATCTGTAGGATGGAAATTCGGGAGAAGACTTTAACAAAGATTCCATTGAGCGTGATGAAAGGCGTCTTACTGAACTAGGTCGCCGGACTGTGGAAATATTTATTCTTGCTCATATTTTCAGGTACTCTCATCATATTTAGTAGTTATTTTGGTGTCTTTGAACTATTTTACTTGCTCGCATTTCAGCCCCACCCCACCTATGCACTTCAGTATTGTAATAGACCATCCTTTTCCCCTTTTGCATTCATGGTTTGCGCATGGAAATGTTATTGGACTTCAAGAGTCAAGAAATAACCTGGTTAATTTCGCTTCTGTTTGGTTGGTGTCGTGGTGATAATTACTATATCATTATTTCCTAGATCACTCTGGTAAGTCATGTTATGTTACAATCTTGAATACGGATGCCATGTCATTGGTTATAAGTTTGAATCATTTAATCATTTAATGAAATGTTGAGGACAGCAGTTATGTATTTTTGTGATTTAATACCAATGTTGATTGATTCAGTTGTCTGCTGTTCTCACATTAGTTAAATGCCAGTTTGTTTCAAGTCTCTTGTTCAAGAAGTCTATCATGTTACCTGTATACATGGACATACAATTTTCTTTTTGTTCTTGCATCAGGCATATTATGTAAATATTTAGCTATACTTCTAAAACTAATGTGAAGTAGGTTGCATGAGTTCCCATTTTTGGTTTTTTGATATATATTAATTGAGCGGGTCCACCAATTTGTTCTAGTGACAACTAAATCACATCTGATGGTGCTTCTTTTATGCCAATTGATTTTCACCTTCTTGATTGTATGGAAATGAGGCTGTTAAGATTTCAACTTTCTATGGATTCAAGATTTCTAAATTGATAATTCCTTGAGAAATGTGTGTGCATAGTTTGAGTTTTTCGTATACTGTTTTTTCCTTTCTATCGTATAATATAAATTCTGGGTATAATTAGGTATTTCAAACAATTATAGGAATTTTAACTTTTGAACTCTTCCAGAACCTGTTCTGCCACTCTTAATGTTTTTTTTAAGGACAGAATTTGGATGTCGTTATATTTCACTGTCATAGTTATTTATGGTGGAAGGCACAGACTGGGGCAAATTCCTTTTGTGGCCATGGCGTACACTGGCGCAAATTCCATTTGTACCCATGGCGCAAGGCATTTCTGTGAGAGGTGCATAAATGTTTAAATAAGAAAAATATTCCAAGTGAATTTTATAAAAAGAAATCATACTAGAAATAGTATCTCATATTAAAATGTAATCACATAAAAAATAAACTGCTAATTTGCTGATAAAAAAAATAAACTGCTAATGCTTATAATAGTATCTCATGCTGAAACTAGATATAAAATAAGTTAAATACAGCATTCTTTTTTCTATTAGTACAAAAGGTTCTTGTATTTGCCGCTGCTGTGGTGGCCTGAGCTTCTGCACAGAAATTAGTTTCTTAACAAGCTAACGAACATCCATATTTAATTCTAGTTTTCCTATGGATAAACGCTAATGCTTAACTTAAAGCATGGCTTTATATATGGAATGAAAGACCTTATCTACCTTACTGTGCTTATGGTGCGCTTCATGTGATGACTTAGAAAAGGCACACCATTTTTAAGCTGCGCCATGCTGCGCACCATGCACTTGTAGAAGAAAACAGAACTTGTTAACATATTTCATATAGGGTGGAGGTCTTATACTTTCCTACTACAAGATAGGGTTGTGGACTATTTAGTGTTCTTATATTGCATAACTTATACATGTTGATGTTGCTGAAACATTGTGATGCACTAAATCTCTATTTTACTTGCACGCAGCAATAAAATTGAAGTTGCTTACCAGGAAGCTGTTGCTTTGAAGAGGCAAGAAGAATTAATACGCGAAGAAGAAGCTGCATGGCAGGTTGGAAATGAGCAAAAGGCAAAACGCGGAGCAACGGAGAAGGAAAAGAAATCAAAGAAAAAACAGGTCAGGTTCAAGATATTTTTATTTGTAGGAATTGCCTAATAATGTTATTGCGTAAAGTAACAAAGCTTGTACCAAACGCGGGCCTTAAAATGAGTAAAAACTCGTCATTTGTTGCTACGGCTTTCATATTTTCTGATGAGATTAACTTTGTTACCTTAGAACTTTGGTGATTCTGGAACTATAAAAGTTAGCTTTAAACTAATAAAAACACTAGATTAAGTTGTGCCTGTCACCATTTTTTTGGGCTTTGCTCATTTTAGATCATCAAGTGCTTGGAGTTTTCTTCAGAATCTGTTTATGCTAAGGTGGTTAAAAGACTACCATCAATCACCCCTATGAATATGATTGTATTAACACACTTCAGCAGAGGTGATTCCAAGTGTTGTTCAATGGATTCACAGTAGTGATGTTCTGACCTCTCTGATCTGTATTTTTCTGAGCAGCTCTTTATCTCAATTTAAGTGTTTCGCAAACTCAAGTTTCTAGTCTGTAACAACTTTGGTTGGGGATGTTGAGAGAATAAGAATTTCACGATTTAATCAAACCCTTTGATTTATCCTTTATTAGAAGAACATAATTGTTTCAGTAGACTAGACCTTAGACTCTCCCTATTTCATGTTTGAATGCTAGTGAACTCTTCTAATGCCCTATATAAAGGGAATTTTATTTTTATTGGTTTTAGGTGACAGCTGCGGCTAATAGATGGGAATAATAGATAGACGAATTCCCCATATCTGCACTTTCCATAAACTTCTGCATTTTTCTAGAGTAAGACATACACATCGCCATGGGTCATATACACAGAGCATATTGGTTAATTTTGGAACATGGATAACTAGTTATTCTCTAAAAGCTTGCTGAGATTATGTCTATTATCAACTATTGATCACTTGTTACCTGGTCAAGATTTTGTGTTCTTTTATCCAGTTTCTGCATGACTGATCAGAGGAACATCAATTTTTATTGTCGGTCTTGACCCTTGGGTCGTAGTCAGACTTCAATCCTTATTCACATATTCCTTTGCTTTATTTTTTACATTTTTTTATTATTGGTAGAATGCTTAGCCAGCAATTTTCCATTGATAATCATCTTTCAAAGTTAGTTGTTTCCTTGAACATTACCTTGAAGTTCGGATGCTCAGTGTTTGGTAATATTTAATCTGAAAGTGGCGTCTTGTTCTTTGTATATGCTATAGGCTAAACAGAAACGGAACAATCGCAAAGGGAAGGATAAGGTTAAGGAGGAAAGTTCTATTATTGCTGTACAAGGCAACTTCCAATCAGAAAAGCATAATTATGACATGGACTCCATTATGGTGCAAGTGCAACCGGTGACTGAAAAATCCAATGCACTGGAAGATGTTTCGGATGTATCTGATTCTGTTGGTGATGTTGCCGAAGAAGTTCATCCTGATTCAGAAGACAGAGATGCTAGTCCTGTTCATTGGGACACTGATGCATCTGAAATCCATCTGTCCACAGATGCCAGTAGCAGTGGAATTAGTGGCCTGTCGTCTGTGCAAAATGGAACAGTTGAGAAGAAGAGTACAACCATAATGGACGATAGTTCTTCAACTTGCTCAACAGACTCAGTCCCATCAGTGGTTATGAATGTCCCCAAGGGGAATACAATTCCAAACTCCAAAAAGCAGAAGTCACCAAACAGGTATTCATAGCTCACATTTTGTTTCCCACTTCTAAATTGGAATATGAGAGTTATCCATTTGATTTTTCTCCCCGTCAACTCTGTAGAGGCAAAAGTCAACTAGATAAGGCTGCATCTGATGGAAGTGGCTGGGCGAATGAAGAGGATAATCAGCCATGTGGGGCTATTGTTGAATCACGAGATGTTACTGATGTCTCTGCTACTACCAAGGTGGTTGAATCTAAATCTGAGGTTTTCCAGTTCACTCTGGATCAGATGAAGCGGCTTGAGCTTAAGAAGGTAGACACACAACCTATTAATTAATCTTATATTACAGATATTCAGAACAAAAGTTCATGCCATGGTCTGGCATGGAAGTTTGGCTTCACTGGGTTGAGTGCCTCTATAGTATATGTCCGTTTGTGAGTTGTTTCATATTTATCTGGACAAGCATGAATGGCTGCGCGCACAGGTTTACTTGAAATATCTGTATGCATGACATTGTGCCTTTTAGTTCTTTTTTTTATGTTTAGAATGAAGATTTGTGGGGGTTATAGTAGTTGTCTCAGCCTTTCTTTAACTCTTACCATTTTTGTTTCAAAATGTTTATTTGATATGTATGAACTATGATATATTTTAGTTTCTTTTTTCTTCTCGTGTTTGACATGTGGTTTTATGTGATAAAGGCAGAAGAGGTTTCAATTCCAAAGAAAGCGAGCAGCAAGGATCAGGTTGAAGTGGAGAGACCTAAAGAGAAGACAACAGCAGTACCATCTTCCCCTAAACATATTCCTTCTACCGCTCAGCCAAAATCAGAGTACAAGAGCACTGCTATTATAGAATCCGTTCCTGTTAGGAAACCATCTTCAAATGGCCCTCAGCAAACTAATATGTCATCACCCTTGGTAGTGACATCAAGTGGCTCACAGCAAACTGAAAAGGCATCACCCTTGGTAATGACATCCAGGCTTAAATTAGAAACACAGAAGGCGGCAACTCCTAAAGCATCAGAGAAAGCCATGCCACAGCCAGTGTCTGTGGTATCAAGGCCCTCTAGTGCTCCTCTGATTCCTGGTCCTAGACCAACTGTTCCCGTTGCTTCCACTATAGTTCAACCAGCTCCATCATTGGCTCGCTCAGTGAGTGCAGCTGGCCGTTTGGGTCTTGATCCTTCCACAAAAACCCAAAATTATGTTCCTCAATCTTACAGAAATGCCATAATAGGTAATAACCCTGCTGGCTCTACATCTGGTTTCACTCACATCAGCTCTCCCACTTCAGGATCAGGATCAGGAGTAAACACATCACCAGCATACTCACATCAACCCACGTTAGTATCTGCACCAATGTTTTTACCCCAGAGCTCAGCAAGGATAGATTCTAACACCGTGAAATCAGGTTTCACATTTGGCATGGCAAGTCGGGACGCTGTACATAATGGGCCTCAGTGGATGGGGAGTTCTGCAGGCAGAGATGTATGCCGCGACACAATTTCCATGCTTAGTGACATTCGAAACCTTGACTTGTACAATTCTGCACAAAGTGGAAATTGTGAACACTTCACCGAGTTTAATGCATGTACATCAGGGCGTCAAACTCAAGGTGCCGTGGCTGATGAGTTCCCGCACCTTGATATTATAAATGACCTGCTTGATGATGAACACGCTGTGGGGATGAGTAATGTTTTCCAGTCTCATAGCAATGTGCCGCAAGTTTCAAGTTGGCAATATTCATATCCAGGTGAGATGGCCATGTCAGTTGAGATGGGGCCCTCAAAGAGCAGCTCTTGTAGGTTTGAGAGAACAAGGAGCTACCCAAATGAGGGTTTCCAGCATAGCTATACTTCTTCAGGTAGCCATTTTGAGTCCATAAGGGACTTTGTACCACAAGCTAGCGCACTACCTTATCCAAACGGCGGGCAAATGGATGGGTTGATGCTAAACCACTGGCAGGTGCCCGGCTCTGACCTATCGCTGCTTGCTATGAGGAATATAGAGAGTGATGGGTACCCATACTATAATCCAGACTATTCTAATCTGGCAAGCGGAGTTGGTAATTATAAAACATTATTCCGGCCTTCAAATGGGCATTGAAAAGAAAGACGGGCATGCAAATCCTGTTGTAATAATGCATTCGGAGGAAATTGTTGGGTTTTAGATTTGAGATGTAAATCCTTGCTTGGATAAGAAAACATCTTGTAAAGAGTGTTTCTTGTTTGCTTCCAGCCAGCCATAAGTTTAGAAATGAAGCTTTTATTTATACGTTGTGGTGGTCTGTTTCAAATCCAAGTTCATCATTATCAGCAACTCTATTTAACAATGTCTCTCGTAGAGTAACAATTATTTAAATCCTATAATACCAATAGAGGGAAGTGAGTCCTAGATTGACGTTGGTTGTGTTAACAGTTGTCACGAAACAGATTTCAGGTTTTTCTGAAGAAATGAAATTATCTTTTTTTGGTGACATTTTTTTTATCAGCAACAAAATGATTTTATAAAAAGGGGGGAGAATGAAAGAGAATTTCATTTCTTCAAGAAGATTACAGTGAAAAACATAAAAAAAACACCCTCAATCTCAAATTACCATCCAAATCTTACCTTTCCTTAACTCTCTATACAAAACCTCTCAAACCTTCTTCTTCCTAGGGTTGCAGAATTTGGTCTTTGGCGAAGCACTCTGGTAGCCTATCCTTACTTAACCGACCTGTCTCATGGTGGAGGGAAGAAAGCGTCAAGCACGGAGGTAGAGGAAGGGCTACTCCGTCGCTACTCCCACTCTGGTGGGAGACCCGAACAGAGCGGTGGCTGTCGTCGTGGCACCTTCAACTCCGGTGGGAGGACCGAACGGTTGTAGCCCGTGCTTGGTCGGAGCTCAACGAGATTGGAAGAGAAAAGGGGAAGGAGGGGTTGCTCTGTTGTACCTCCAATTCCGATGGGAGGGCCTAACGGAGCAGTGAGGGATGAGAGGATCAGCAGTCGCACCTCCAGCTCCAGCGGCCAAGCCGACGACGACCATAGCTCCAGAACCAGATCTGGTTTTTCTTCTGGGGTCTCCTCTTCGCAGCAGAGCTCCGATGGCGAGGCGGTGGTCAGCAAGGGGATGGAGGAATGCAGCTCAAGGGGCAGGGTCGATGGATGGCGTTGCTGACGACGTCTGGTGGTTTTCTGGCAATGCAAAGGAGAGGGGAAGCGAGTTGGTTTATGTAGGGGTGATGGAGGTGTGGCAGCGTTGCGGCGGCAACGGCGTGGAGAACGGGCCTCCCTGGCGACCTCGGGCGCTTGGTCGACGTCGCCGGCGGGTTTTCCGACCAGACTTTACGACGAGGGGTGCGACGTTGTTCCGTGTCAAGGTGACGCTTCGTCTCCTCTAGTTTGACTGATTGGTCCATTGACCAATTGGACAGGTTCGGTCCACCTGCTGATTTGATTTAAGCCGGCTCAATTCTAGTCTATTCCAATTGAGCCGGTTCACTAAGGGTTTTAGAATTTTTCTCCGTTTCTGTGATGTAATTTTCCCGACCACTCAGGCCCGATTTGTATATTTCTTTTTGTCATTTATAAAATTTATTGCGGATAAAAAAATAATAATAAATAAAGTACAATTCTTGATTGACTAATCCAAAACTAACAAACTAATCCCAACTAAAAGACTCAAAACATAATAAATTAAAAATAACATAAAAGAGAAGTTGTAACCGGTCTCCTATTTCCTTCTCAAGTTTGGACCGCAAGTGCCAATTCCTGGGTCCTAGATGTTGTGAAGCGAGATCCGCTCTGATCTTTCCTCCCGAGATATTCGCCTTACAAAGAGTGTTTGGCTTAATCCCGGTTCCGTTGGGGTTTGCTGGATATTGAGCATGTCTTTGCACTCCCGGCTATAATGTAGTTCATACATTCGAGCCAAACCCATGGCCGTCATCACATCAGTCGGTGTTTGAACCTCTACGTCAACTGCCAAAGCATCTTTTAAGCCACTAATGAAAATCGATACCTCTTGTTCGGCCGGCAAGGATGGTACTTGAGCTGAAATTTTCTCGAACTGCCTTTAGTATTGTTCGACTGACCCTGTATGTCTGAGTTTAGACAACTCGCCCAATTTGTTCCCTCATGTCTCAAATCTGACGTTACAAAAATGTTTAAAACCCCCCACGAAACTGAGGATACTCCCTTTGCAATTTCATGAACCAGAGTTGTGCATTGATTCCATGTGGACTGCCGCAAACGACACTTTTTCCTCATCTAGTATGTGTTGGTGGAGAAAGTAGCATTCACAACGGTTCAGCCAGGCCACCGATCCTCCCCACCGTCGTAACGTGGAAAATCAATTCTTGCTGGACTCGGCAGTCCGGTTGCTCCGTACCCCCTGAATCCTTCCGTTCGCCTGGGATAAATTATCTCGATTGGGCGGCTTTCAACTCCTTGGCTGGGTTATGTTCGACCTCCGTTTAGCGCTTCAGTCAATTATCGCACCTGTGTTGCTAGTGCCTGAAGTTGTGTCTCCATGGCTGGTTGCCACTGGTCGGATGTGCGCATGAAATTCTCGAATTGCTCAGCAATTTCTTCACCCATAACGTTAGGCTCTGATCCCAAATTGTTATGATCCCCGACTCTAGATCTCGTTATGGGTCCGCTGTAGCTGCTAATTGGCTCGCGGGAAGATAACCTAGGTTTCATGCCGCAAACAACGATCGAACATATAGGCTCGTTTACAGAAAGCTCTTGCCTCTTGATACTCTGTAACTACTACTCAAGATTCGTAATAATTTATTCATGTGCTCTTATAGGTATTTATAGTCTAAAAGAGCTGCAAACTACAAAACCCAAATCAAGTACAATTCTTGATTGACTAATCCAAAACTAACATAATCCCAACTAAAAGACTCAAAACATAATAAATTAAAAATAAAATAAAAGGGAAGTTGTAACCGGTCTCTTATTCCCTTCTCAAGTTTGGACTCCTATCATTGACCTTTTAGTTGTGGAGCTCGGCCCGATATGTAAGCCCAGTTTTACAACATATAACCATCAACCAACATAGAACT
Organism: Geranium brycei; assembly: GCA_036897365.1. Taxonomy (NCBI): domain Eukaryota; kingdom Viridiplantae; phylum Streptophyta; class Magnoliopsida; order Geraniales; family Geraniaceae; genus Geranium; species Geranium brycei. Next base: position 17,443 of record JAYMTP010000602.1, read on the forward strand.
GTACAACATACCGAGGAAAAGTTCAAGACAAATTTATAACCAAAATATTGGAAAACATTTTGCATCATGGTGTATGTGCATTTAAATCAAATGTACAATCGCCGTTGAATGTAAGTATTACTGTAGCCCTTTCGAATTATGATTGTGAAAGCAAGAGTTAATATACACAAAATTTAGAATTGATTTTAGATGCAGATATCAAGTAGGGAAGAGTGCACAAGTTAATTTTAGAACAGAATCTTGTACAAGCAAAAAATAAAAATAAAGAAGGTATCCCTTTCAAGCTCTCTCATACACCACCCCTTTTTTTCCACACACACACACAGATGGTACAGCAGCAAATAGAAGGTAAGGATTCAAATTTTCAACTGATAAACATTTTGATTGAATTCATTTACCATCAAATTCTATTCTCTCACTTTACAATTGGATCCTTGTCTGGTAGAATATTAATTCTTACAGAGTACCATTCGGTTATCTTGCTTGGAGTATCATACTTGAATCCAATTTGCTATCCAAAATAAATGCAAATAATATTTTTTTTCTATTGCTTATTTGTCACACTTATATCCTTTGGTTGTACTTCTTTAATTGACTTCCACCTTCACTTCTACTTGGTTAAGCCAGGCTCGATTTTTGATTAATTTTCCTTAGGCTGTTGGAGCACGTAAAATCCTACATAGAAGTGATAAATGCAAAACAGCCTGCGAGTGGGTTGCTAATATGAGGGCTGGCCTTCATTGGAGAAAGAAGGCACTCTGCAGGAGGATTAGCTGAGGACTTAGGTACATAGTGCGGTAACTTTAAGAATTTCCTACTATACCAAATGAAATTTATACATCCTATATTTAACCCAATAAGCTGGATTTACATCGTACTAGAATCCAAATATTAGAGTTGATGAAAATACTAAGATACTAGGATGGATTGACATGTCCGGAACAAGGTCATAGATGTGTCAAACAGATAAAGGAATATAAAAGCAAAGCAGTAATTGGAAGTCTTGAAGAAAATACTGACGGTACTTGAAAATAATCTAAGCCAAAATACTACAAGCATAAAAATTGGCAGGAAATCACTGCAAAGAATGCAACAAAATATGTGCTCATATACGTAGTAGTGGCAGAACAAAGTTACTTGTCTATGCAGCATCTGGGAGTTCTATAAATTATATATAGTTAAGACAAACGCCTGCCACTCAATATCGGTGAAAAATACAGATCAAATACATAATAATTAGACATTAATATTCCTCTACAGAAACAAAACAAAAATAAATATCAAATTCAATTAATTTAAATCGGAACTTGTACCTTTCGATATGCCAGTACATCCGCCAAAGGAATTGACACAGCCAACTTCAGAACAATATCAAGAGCATCAACAAGAGCTCTATCACCATAAAGTTCAAACACACCATAGTTGACATAGTTTCCAGAAAGTGCTGTAATACAAAAAATAAGCCACATAAAATCAGCACTCAATAATAATACATAAGACTATGGTCACCATACCCGAAACCAGACTTAGTAATCTCAAATATAACATATTGGTCTCAAATATAACATATTGCATCTTTGTGAAGAAATGTATGCTTAAGCGCAGAAGGGATTCTTGGTATTTAAATGAGCATAAAAAAGAATGCAAAATCCATACTTTCAAATGCAACAGAAAGAAATGATCACATTGATGACTGAGTATTAAAACAACCAGAGAGGGCAACCAAAGAGGACATGCGATAGGTACATGTACACACACAAACAGGGCTAGGGCAGAGAGGACAGCAAATTTGTGATGCCCTCTCCAGTATGAAGAGAGAAAATAACAGATACAGATACTGAGCAATGGTCTGAAGTGTCCAAATCAACCAGGCTATGATAGGAAGAGTTTTAAAATTGGGTTTACATACAAGGGGTTGGGATTCCATTACTAAAAGGTCAACCTGATGGTTTGATTTTTCTTTTCCCTTTATCCATTAGATATAGTACTTCATATTCAACTTGACGAAATTCATCAATGCTGATTCTATTATAGAGCTTGGGATGTTACACTAATCAACATTAGTAAGCTTTACTTTAAGCTACAAAATCCAGCCCATAAACCAAGGGATGATAACTGAACTACAGAAGAAAATATAACATGAGTGATGAACCACCAATTATCCAAACACCCGGGCCATTCTTTTGACAGAAAATGACCAGAACAGAGGTGTGTTCACTTCAAAGGAGTGAGTCCATTTTAAGTATAAAGCATGCAACGGAAGTTTAGCTTCCCACACTGTACAAGGATGTGTGACAAAAAGAGTTGATAGTATAGACTTGATGAAACAAATATTAATGCCCAAATAAAATGTCAATCTATTAAAGTAGATTAAGCTTTGTTAGAGTAGTTAAGAAATATTAGGATTTACTTATTTACCTATTAGTATTAAGTTTCCTTGTTTAGTTTGTTTCTTTAACCTAGTTGCTTTCCTATTGTTCCCTATGTAAAAGAATCTCCTACTCTAATTCATATCAAGTTATTCATAATATTTTATATAGGGTTAAGTTTGAGCCTAGTTATGTGTGGCTTTGCCCACTCGTTAATTATGATTTAGCGGGTGGTCAAAGCATTATTGTTCCGATTTTCTTCTTTTTCTCCAAAAAGTACTGCTCACACTACCGTTCAAACCATTGTTCTCGCATACGACATAGTTGCTTAAAAGTTTGGTGACTTATCATAAAATCACTTGACACCATCGTTATGCGACGTAATTGACGCACAGTTATTATATGACATAGTTGCTTGAAAAGACGTAGTTGTCGCACCGTTTCTTAGTGTCGAATTTCTAAAATAGATTGGTATTATTGATGAATAACTTGATTATGAATTACAAGAGGAGGTTCCTTTATATAATGAACAATAGGAAATAAACCAAGCTAGGAAACATAATACTAATAGGAAACCCTAATTAATTAACTATTCTAACACTTAGGAATCACTTATTTTCGTGTGTTCGGCATGATTGAAGATTTTTGCATAGTTATACTTTTATATTTACTTCTCTGTTAATTCTTGATCCACGTGCAAGACTTCTGTCATACGACTTACCCGTGAGGGGGAGTTGGAATAGTTTAGTAATATAAGGGTTTACTTGTTTACCTATTAGTATTATGCTTCCTTGTTTAATTTGTTTCTTTAACCTAGTTGATTCCCTATTCTTCCTTGTACAGAAGTATCTTTAATTGTGATTCATATCAAGTTATTCATAATATTTTATATATTTCTACAAGCTTAACAAATTGTCACAACCACCAAATGAAGCTAAAATGAGAAAAGAAATTTAATGGATACCTCTTGTAAGAATACTCCAACAGATCCAGATTCCCTTGTATTTGAAGGCATACATATTTGCTCGATTGGGAAAGGATAAAACCCTTGCTCCATATGCCACAATCAGTTTGCTGATTTCCCGGAAAAGTAATATACCATTAGGAGAGCATGAATCGAAGGTCAATCGTTGGGATTTGTTCAACACCAGCTCAGCTACGAATTTCAACACAGGGGTTGTTACCTATACAGTATTCACGAATAAACTATCATTTTACTGTAGAGAAGATCATTTTTAAATTTCTACACCCTATAGAGTACATGAGATTACTGAAACACATCACTAAAATTGCAACCAAAAGTACACCGTGAAGTACAAAAAATCACCACGATCACATGCGAGAAAATTGCAGAGTAATTAACTTAACCCTCTAAATAGTGAAATTTGATATTAACTCAACCCCCTAAATAGTGAAATTCGATATCACCCTTTACACAAGCTATAAACTTTAAATTTTGAATATTAAGCTGGTGTGTTATTTTACAGGCCCCACAGATACATTTCAAACACTTATATATCTCATTGCACACGGACTTAAGAGCTCCCTTCCTGGATGGGAAACAAATAGTTTTATCTGTTCGAGGATTTAAATTCTCACTGCACACCGACTATTGTTCCCTTCTTGAATGGAAAACAAACATTAATTTCTTGTAGAGATAAATTAATACATAAAATATTGAATTAAACATGTTATACATACTTGTGACATTGAATAAAACAAGCACTTGTCTTATACAAACCAGTTTATGGAAGTTCATGAACAGATGGTAGTTTGGACATTACCTCTGGAGTATCAGCCCAATGTGCAATTCCTTTTAACAGAATAGGCATGTGTGCTGGATATAGCCATTCAAAAAGAAAACCATATGTTCTGCGACTGAAAAACAGGAAGAACCAGAAAATAATAATTATTCAAGATTCCACAAGCAATCTGAAAGATTATGATCAAACACTAACCTATTTGTCGCCATTGCTATTCCTCTAAGATCCCGCATCAAACCAATCAACGCATATTTGACAACATCTGAGCGGAACAATGCATCTGGAGTGCCTTCTAAACTGACCAAAACCTTAGGTTGAATCGCCACCACAGCTAAGTTAACAATTTTAAAGGATAGACTAATGCAAGTCTAAAACAATAATAAGTAACTGATCTGACTGCTTCACTATAACACTTTACTCCAACGCAAAAGTTTAAGCTAATAAGTGAATAGCCCAACTAATTTACCAGTGGTCGTCAACTTCACATTCTTTTAATGTGTGATACATCAACATTTCTTGTCATGTGGACTGAGACTTAACAAGGAGGAAACAAAAACGGGCAGCATAAGCCCAACTAATTTACCATGTTAGACTTTGACCCAAAAGTCTAAGCTATTAGGTGGATGGATGGCTCAACTAGTATACCAAATGACAATCAACTTCATTTCAACATGAAAACTTCAATGCTCAAAGTTCCCCTCACGTGCAAGCTGGTCAACACAACAGGCCTAGGACAGGCCAAGAATTAACGGGAGGAAACACAAACGAAACAAGCCACTTAGGCCCAAGCCCAAACAGGCTTTGTTATCATGTCAAACTTTATTCTAATTAAGGAGTTTAAGCTCTTAAGTGGAGGGCAACTAGTAGATCAAGTACTAATCAACTCAACAGTCTTTGTGTGTGGGATACTTCAATGTGCACAAACCAAAAAAATGCCCACTTAGACCCAAGCCCAAACAGGCTTTGTTACCATGTCAACCTTAATTCTAATTAAGGAGTTTAAGCTCTTAGGTGGAGGGCAACTAGTATATCAAATACTAATCAACTCAACAGTATTTGTGTGTGGGATACTTCAATGTCCACTAACCAAAAATATGTCTTCCTTTCCTGTATTACAGATACTATGAAAATTCATCATCTAATACTATTTTATATTTGGAGAAAGAGGTAAATATAGCATGCATATATTTTAAGCAATGGTAAAATATAGCAAATGCATACCTGTAAAAGGCGATCCATAGACGTTCTAAATTTCAGAAGGCTATCCTCCATGAAAATTAAGGAGCCAATTGTGTAATAAAATCTTGTTCTGCTACGAGAACATCTTTGATCTTCAAGGAAAGGGAAGTGCTCCCTCTGAAATACAAACCAGTCCTCATATATATATAGCTCAGTCACTTGCTATAATATTTATATATCTAAGCGAGAATATAAATTACAAATATAAATTATTTTAACAGAAACTTACGCTGTGATGTGAAGTTAGGAATTCAATGTTATCCAACTTCAAGAGCAGCTTTCCTGTCATGTATCTGCACAGAGATCATGCTAGTGTAAATAGACACCACAGAGAACATATTCAAGAAATAAAAGAGGGTTCAGCAATCAAATCCAGTAAGAGTAAAGTATACCCAGACGCCATTTCGCCAAAAAGGGTTAGGTTATGGTCCATTACTTCTTCGCACTGCACGTGGAGTTAAGTTATGATACAAAATGTATTCAAGAAATAAAGAGTCGCAAAAAACAAACTAGAATTAGTACCTCTGTATAGGACTTCAGATTTGTAACAATCTTTCCAACAATAACATTCAAGACAAGTAGATGATCATGGAGACCAAGAAGCTGAGAAAGTCTTAAATATAGCTGCTGCGACAAAAGTAGAAATAATATTGATAAAACTTTCTGAAGAAAATAAATGACTTCAGCAGTTTTAAAGATGCCTACTTTTACCTTAGAAGAATGCATAGCCTGATCACCAATATAAGACTTTCTAAAATGCTGGAAGAAGGTAAGGATAGCACGGTCAAGTCTCTTCTTGCTTATTTCACCATATCTCTGTTAGATTTGAAGATTTAACAACACAAAATGAGAAGGGGACAATGGTTATCTAAGTTCAGTAAGGAAAATTCTGATTCAATTCAAATGGACATAGATTTACTTTCTTCTTGAGCAACCACAGTAATGAGAAGACGTTAAGTTAAGATGCATATTCAAAATGCAGTAATATATTCAAAGCTTAAGTAGCAGAAACCAGAATCTTAGAGACAGGGTGAATTTGTAACAAGAGTCAAGATCCTGAAATTTTAAGGTGTACAAACAAGAAAAAGAAAATCAGGCATCTAGAACTTATTGACTATAACACAGAACGAGTACACAGGTATAGTTGGAATGAGGCCCTAGAGAGTTCTGACTACATGTGCAGAATAAGCATACAACAATTTCCATCCAGTTGGATAAAACAAATTTCCACTCTTCTTAGAAATAAAAGCATTTCAATAAGTCAAATGGAAATTTCATCAAGCACAAAAGTACAACTCTTGCAACTTCAAAAGGGACTATGGAACAAAATATTTGTTATTGAAGCTTTCTAATGTTAGGTTTGTAAACCGTTACTGCTTAAAATTTCCTATTTTTTATATCTGTGAACAGATTAGCAACATCAACAGTCTGCAGGTCCCCCATGCTCAACAGTCCAGCAAAAATAGAACTTCATTTTGAATGCTCATGAGCAGGAGCAATAAGCTGAAGCTCCTATTTTTGAGCTTTCCATTATAAGCTGATGTGAAGGCTTAATGATCTTTTTTCAACAAAGCTTCTTGAATAGTTCTGCTAGAATAAATCTTTGCAACATCTATGTGTTTGTTGATGAATTATTGGTCCTCAACGTTTTTTTGGGCTCAAAAGGTATGTCCAATAATAAAAACAAGAACAAAATGATCAGCTACTTATCTAACCAATAAATTAGAAACTAGCAACAGAAATAGTTGCTTATTCGAATGGGTTGATGATGTAAGGAAATCAGAGATATGAAACACAGAAAATGATATGTTTTATAATGAATGGGTTGTGTGGGTATAAATGTATTGTGGCATCATCTTAATCATTTACCTGACTGTATACTCCACTGTCAATGACATTTATGAGCTGCAAAACGCGCGCTGACAGTTCCGCATCAAGTATCTCTTGTGATTCCCCACTACAAAAGGGGGAAAGCAAAATGAGAAGAGAACCAGATTAACATGAGGAATCTATAGTTGTAATATTAATTGCTACAATGTTTACCTAGAACCAATAATTTGCCTGGTCTTAAGAATGGCAGCGATAACATGCACTATCCAAGTGAGCTTTGCTTCAATAATATAAAGTTCATTACTATTTGCAAACGCTGATACATTTACGCCTTCCTGTACAAAACAAAAACATGCTTCATAGACCAGAATTGCCATAGAAATTTCAGAATTATGTTAATCGATACAAACACTTCTGAAAAACTTACAAGACCCTACCATATATCTTTGCAGAATAGGCTCCAGAGTTTTTATTATAAATGGACTACAAGTTTCATACTGCAACCAAGAAATCAAACCAAGCCAAAAAGTGATGAGCTTTAGTTGTAAGAGTTATATAATATTATATGAACTTCTACAGTAGATATAAAGGTTCCAAGAAAAATTCTAAACCTGAGATCTGCAAAGATTGGGAAAGAACTCAAGCTGATCTTGAAGAAGTTCAACATTGTCGAGTGGATTCTCTATAAGCTCATCCTGTAACTCAAGCTGCGCCAAAGAAAGGAGGAAATAGTTTAAATGTTTTGCATGAATAAAATATGCTGCACAACCTTGTCAGCTACAGTGTAATCTCACCTGCAGGGAACCAAATCTTGAAGAAACAAAACCTTCAATTATCTTTGGCACATATTCAACAATTAGGATAGGTTTCTCGCTCTTCACATATGGTATGGATGTCACCAATCTTGACCACAGCCCCAAAAGATAATAAACACTGTCGCTGGCCCACTGGTTAAACATGTGGAATTGACCAGAACAAGATAGTGTGAGAGGACCGAAACAATAGTTACTCCGCAGACTACACTACTTGTACTATAATCTCGTAAAATTAACCTGCCAAGACCGCAGAGACTTCAATGTAAACTCTGCTACTAAGCGTATCCAATCACTGTAGCCTTCAACATTTACAAGCTCTGATAACTGCACCATTAGTTATTGATTAGAACAACTATGAGTAACATTAGGCTAATCATAGAAGAAAGAAGGGAACAGAAACTATATACCACAAACATGTACTTAGCTTGCATTCAACAGACATAAGAAAGAACAAAACAAAAGAAATTATTCTGAATTTCTGTGTTTGCGGTTAACAAAAAATATATGAGAATACTAACATGTTGATTAGATAAAGAGAGTGTAATATCCAAACCAACATCACAGAAATTAAGGATTCTTAAAGAACATTATCTGATCTATATTGCATTTCTGCTAAGAATATCATTTTATTCACATGTAGAAAAATCTGCATATAGAACTTTGAAAGTATCAATTCATTAACCACAGTTTACATACCAATTGTAAATGGAGAAGGGGTGTGTATTGAAATTCACAGACAACAGATATAAAATAGGAAAAGGTTTCATTTAGGAAAATCCGCATATAGAATTCAAACTTTTGTTTCAATTTTGTCAAGAAGTAAAATAATTTGTTCCAAATTGGTCATCTAAATGATAGGAGGGAGGACCAAATGGGAACAAATTGTAGTATTTTTAGTCTAAACAGGAACAAGGTGGGATACTTTGGGATCAAATTGGGCCAAAAATCAAATTTGGGGCCAAATTGTCATACTTTTGGGGCAAAATATAATCCTTCAATGCAAAATACAAATGCAATGCACATGCACGAGCTGTACTTATGGTTTGCAGAAGATATCACCTGATAATTCACTTTAAGGCGCCCTAGAAGACAGCAGTACACATGATAATTATCGTGGTCAGCAAGACCTGTCTCCCAACCAAGAAATGGGAAGCAGATTCATGAAGTTAAAACCAGAATGTATACCAAATCTATTAACTTTAATTAAGACCTAGCCAAACAAACAAACACTATCAAGGTAACAACATAGAATGTTTCAAAGGTGGAAACCGAAGCAGTGTACAACCATGAACATAACATCCAAATCAAACTTCAAAAGCAAACCTGCAAAATCATGAATATGCTAGTAACAAAATTTCAACAAAAAATATCAACAGCTTTAAAAGCTTAAGCATCCCCTGTTATAACTTTGTATCAAAATATTGCTTACAGAGAGAGCATTAAATTATTCTTAAGCTAAAACATTCTTAAAAAGATTGTTAAATTACGCCATCCCAAGAACTTCAGCTAATAGGCGGAGAAGCAAATTAATCGTAAAATTTTAAATCTAGTTACATATATATTGGTTCGGCCTCTACAACTAGAAGGTCACCCTTAATATTTGGGTTTGACTCTTCTCTTATTCATATCTCTTTTTTTCTTTCTATGTTTACTCCCACAACTAAAAGAATGTCATAATGGGTCTCGCATGTGGACTAAGAATATATGAACTGAATACATGAACTGGAAGAAAGCATGAATAGTATATCAAGTAACCACTAAATCCACATTCTTTTAATGTAGGACACTCAAACATTATTTGATGTGGATTTTATACTTCAGCAGGAGAATACCTAGTGGTCTCAAACTCTACACGCATCACAAATCGGGCACAAACAAAAATAACAGACTCTATTTTAGTTAATAGGTAAAAAGCCCATCTAACATGTGTCAGGACATGGTAAACTTCAACAATTTGAGGTGTCAGGACATGGTAACAGTTGTCAGTTGCAAATACATAGTTCTGAATAAGAGAGGGTATATCGGTATTATTATTGTGCATATATACCCTATACTATGATCTATTCCTGTAAGCACTTTATTAAACAAGTTATTGCCAACAAAATAAGACAATATATTTGGTACACCCAAATCCCAGCTATGAAGCCGTTCACTATCTGAATCTGGGTGTAATCACCTTCGAAAATGAGATTTAAAAAGTAGTGCCTTCAAGAAATTGATGTTATGTATAATTTAACTGAGCAACCAAACATCTTTTATCACCACAATTATTTGGTAATATCTACTGCACTTCTTTTCTTATAACCCTATATACACTTAATAACTAGTATTGGTTTGTCATACACCAAAATTTTAGCTGTCAAATGTAAACATGACATGGTTACAATTACCTATCAAAAGAAATGTGCGCACAACAGGGCTTTCACTGCTAACAGAAGATATTGATCATCACAAACAGTAAAAGTCTCTCTTGTAGTATTATGACATAAGATAACGAAGTTGTGACATTAGGAGAAAAAATCATATTTTGTAAAGTTTTAAGAAAAATATACTAAACAAATCAAAAGACTTGTAAAGGGGTAACACTCACCTGTTCCACTTTGCAGAATTTCTTTAGTTCCAGTCATTATCTGGGCTAAGAACTCCAATCGTGTTCCTTCATTTGTAAATAATGAGCGCCTTACCGATGCCAGTCGTACCAAGCATTCCAAAGCCTGGAGTTTAAGAATTAGTAATACCTTAAAAGGCTAATAAACAGTGCTCTAAAATTCCTGATTTCTCCCCAGGAGCTCGGTGTAATCAAGTTGGCCAAGTTTTGGACCGAGTTTTAGAATTCCTTCTCAGTGGTTCAGTTTTGCCTAGTTTTCACTCGGTAAAAATTTGTCATTTTTTTTACTATGGTATCAGATTACACAACTGATCAACTTGTGTTTGGGCATGTAATCAGTTTGTGTTTCCTTCCTGTTTATAGAATCCTGGTCCACATACAAGGCCCAAAAGTGAGGGGAGTGTTGAAGTGTCCAACATTGAATGGATGTGGATTTAGGGACCACTTACATAACTATCTTGGGGCCTCCACAAATTAGCTTGAGCTTTTAGATATGTATCGGACTTTAACAGTAAATAAAAGCTACAAGTTAAGAATGGGAGATGGTAGGAGAATATATTTAAGAGGAGGTAGCAGTGGATATCTATTTCCCCCTTTTCGGTTAACAAATGTAATACAAAATGGCACTCCCTCTGACAACATAAACTCTCCATTATACTTCAAATAATAAGATGGAATGTTGGGTATTCTACATAACTGTTCACTTTACTTGATAATTGAATTTAGTTAGCTTCAATTAAACCCCTTTAAATTAATTGGCTTCAAGGGTTAGTGTGGAAAGTCAATTTGCTAATGTAAGTACCCTTGTGGTTTCCAAAATGTAAAAGTAGGACCGTTATTGTAGGGAACGAGGAATAACAAATTGTCCCAAGGGTGGTCAGTACTCAGTAGGACAAGATGTTGGATGGCAGAGAGAATTGTTAAAATAAGCAGAAAAGGAAAAGGCAATGTTATGATGGATTGGCGGCAACCTATGTATGCAACTTAAGATTTTTTTTATCAGATATGCAACTTAAGATTAATGTGCTATCATGAATAATATGCATATCAATAATAAAACTGAAAACAAAATTGTTTCCTATGGATATTTGAGAACCTCTTTGTTCTGAGTAATTGCATAGTAATCAAAAAAGATCTTCAATGTAGAGTGATCCTCAAAGATTGATCTCCAGGAGGTTGGGATCTGCATAAACACCCCAAAGGGAAGAAATTTTAAAGCCATAAACACCAAACTAGAAGATAAAAAAATGTGTTGCCAGAAGGAACCAATCAAGATAACAGGACCACCAAAAAAATGTTTAAGTATACCTGAACAGTGCCAATCTCATCTGAACTTTCATCATATGATGTCCCCATAAAATCAAATGACAGACATTTATGTGAAAGTGAAAGAACCAGGTTCTGCAACTTGCTTCCAACTGTAATATATTACGTGAAGATGAAACACAAAAAAGTAGAACCAAAGTATAAAAGATAAAGTTAAAAAACTTGAGCAATCTACCCACTAACTTTTGAATCCATCACTACATCTTTAAGGGCAGGGTTTCAAAATTACCATCATTTTTTACTTGAAAGAGTGAAGTGAGTGATATCTGGAAAACTTGAAGAAGACTATGATCTCTGAAAGAGCTAGCTATTCTGCGATGTTGAGAGAAAGACAATCCTGGATAGGGCTGTTAAGTGTGAAAGAGTAAAACAAAAATCAGGAATCCAAAAAGGTCAAAGAATATTTTCAATCACCAAGGAAGAGGATTGCAATGAAAGGAAAATGTTAAAATAGATAAAAATAATTAAAGGAAGGTTTGAAGATAAGGGGGATCAAAAAACATAGAAATATTCTAAGCTTATAACATATTACATCCCTAAAAATAATCCAACCTGAATAGCAGAAAATAAGAAAATGAAGGCTTCTTACTAACTAAAGCAATAGCAAATCTATTCAACCCCAATAGAAGTATGGTCAATAGTTTCTGAAACACACACATCTCAAAATTAGAAATAAAACGTCATAATACAAAAATCCAACGGTCCAAGTATGCATTGTTTCTAGTTGAGATACAAATATAATACCCAAAAGGGAACAGTTGGGAGATGCTTATCATATGAAAAATTTGTGTATAAGTTGGACAGAGCATGACCATAACAACTCATTGCCCAAAAAACAGATCATCTAGTTAGGTCAAAGCTCTAAATCGAGATAAGATATTGCAATCTTCCAGCCAATTCTATCTTCTCATGTAAAGTACGTAGCAAATGCAGTAACAACTATCCTATGTATAAATAAGACCCTAAATTTGTATACCAGTTCCCGTCAAGATCAAGACGTGGATCTTCATGGGGTTACCATTTGAGCTACTTCATGGAAGCATTGTATTTCATGATATTATACATTAGCCCCATCTAAGATAAAAATTATTTAGACGCTGGCAAGACTGACCTGATTCATCTCAGAAACAAGTTGAATTAGCATCTTCAAACCGATCACATAATGGCGTGGTCCCTGATGAAAGCAGATGAGATACATTAACAATCGGTATATGTTGCAAGAATTCCTTATCATATACAACAAGCACTATGCCTTTAGCTCGACCCAACAAGTTTATAAATCTGGGTTGAGCCACAAAAGCAATACTACAGACAATAGAATCTGCCACCCATATCACTTCATACTTGATACTTAAACAGATTTAAAAGAAATCCCACTGCACACATATGAAACTGAATTCTTCATATCTAGGTGGACACTAATAACACAGTACTCATAAAACAGAACAAAATCTTTGCGGATATCAGAAGTCTATAATCCCAATATAAGGTCCAATCAAGTTGGAAATGCTTTTATACTTGCAAAAGTTTGAACAGGATAGAATCAATGCGGACATGCAGATTTCAATGTTACTCTCAATTTATAGTAGATTGCAGTTTCTTCAACATTTTGAAGACAGAATAGCTACTCATATAACCTTATCATAAAGATGGATTAGTACAACAAATATGATAAGGACAATCAATTAGTGGCAATAACTTCAAGGAACTAAAGAGTGTCACATTTGTTGAAGAGCATCATCCAGTGAAAGTGATGATGATAATTCACTATATATGCACAAGGACAACAATAACAACACAGAAAACGCCTGTGTCATCATAAACCTGTTGGTAATCAGTCAACATAAGAAGTCACCCCTACATACATACATACATACACACATACACATACATATACATATATATATATGTATATGTATGTGTGTATATATATATATGTATGTCTATATATATATACATATAC
>JAYMTP010000603.1:0-31353 GCA_036897365.1 Geranium brycei
TGTGGGGGACCAAATCCGCTCATGGTCTTCGGCACGGTCTTCTGGGTTCTTGTCACGATCGTCTCGTTAATTTGAATTTTGTCACGATCGTGACATATGTGTCACGATCGTGACATACTGTATGTGACGATCGTCTTCACTCCGTGTTGGTCGTCGTCTCTGCTCACTATTTTGGAACTCCAATCTCATAATTTTTATCACGATCGTGACAGAAGTGTCACGATCATGTCTCTCTTTGCTACACGATCGTGATGCCTCCGTCTCGATCGACGTCTATACTCACTGTCTTGGGGATGGTTGAAATATTAATTTGTCATGATCGTGACACACCTTGTCACGATCGTGACAAGTCCCCAATCCTATCTCTCCCCGAGCGTTAACCGTCTTGACCCGAGCTTTTTGCCGATATCCTCTAAAACCTGCATATGTCTCTCGAAACACCAACCAAGCATCAAGTCGTCCTAATTGGCTCTAGATAGCCACTACGTACGAGACAAATATGTACCTAATTGTGAGGTTGAGCGGGCTCAAACAGAGACCGTTCGACCCCGCAACAACGTGTTTCAAATAACATTAGATATTATGCGTGCAAAAATGATAATTGATAAGTTATTGTATGTAGATGAGAAAGTACTAGGTTAAAGTTAGATTTTCATATGTAAGTTTGAGTCTCATGTACATAATTTTATTAGTTTTAAATATTGATTAAGAGTACAATTCAATAAGTATCTTACATAGTGAGTAGAAAACAAATAAAGATGAAAGAGATGAATATATATCTCAGTTTTCAAGCTCAAATACTTGGTCAGTTCGATAAATAAGTTATAGTTAGACTAATGTTTAGGTCAACTCGATATTTAATATATATGTATACAATATAACTTTTGTTCGTTGCTCCATAGAAAAGAATAATAATATAACATTTTAATTTGAAAGACTATTAATGTAAACACATTTAATAAGATATTTTTCATATTGAACTGTCATCAGTTCAACTTTTGTTTAGGCGTTCATATATAATACTCTCAATCCTCCCTAACAAATAGATGAAAACCCATATAATTAAGAGAAACATTAACAATACTCTTCTATTCCGACCTCGGAAGATTATATAATATTAATTAAGTCGGTAATATACATGTTATATCAGAAGTCCAACACACCTAAAAGCTAAAGTTGATAGGTGGAGACCCATATTGTCATATAAGATAGTGAATCGACTCTAACACCCCCACTCACGTGCAAGCCGGTTCAAAATACACGTGAAAACAGACGAGCGGGGGGCAGATACAGAATGGACACCCTCCGAGACCCAGATTGTTATATAAGTTGGTAAAGATATTCACTTCTTTTAGATGTGAGATTCCAACATGTTATGACTGCAATTACTTTTAATTACTTATATGGACAATACTTAAAATATTTACGAAACTTATTTTATTTTATTTTTGAATTACATCATATCCTAAATTTACCCTTTAACCATTTCCCACCCTGATAACCACGAGATTCAAAACTCAGATCTCTTTACTAATAGTGTGAGACTCAAACCATTGCGATTCTTGCAACGAAAAGAGTAATCTTGATAGGTTATGCTTGTGGGGCACTGAACTATATAGTGCATCATTTTTTTTGCCAAAAAATTAGGACTGCGGACACGTGTCGTCACATTATATCGATTTTCAGTTAAATAAGTAACCATTTAAGGGGTAAATCCTAATGGACACACCACCATAAACATATTAAAATTAAAATGCTCCTATTTTTGGCTCCATGTCCCTCTTCATTTCATTGGGGTCATGAATCATGATGATAGACACACACATTTTAATCCTTGTCAAATGTGCTAAAGAACAAACTCTTTATCAATCATCTTCTATTCATTTTCTTTTCATGGCAAGTAGACAAATTTTGTTGCAATGATTTGGACTGGATTTTAGTGCATCATCTTCGTCACATATATGCTGAATTTAAGTGACTTTTTCATATCGTAGATATTATAACAAATTTGAATAAAAAATATCACAGGAACAATAAATTAGTTTTTATTGATATAAGTTGAGTCAGGTGATAACAAACTCATTACTATATATAAATACGGTTTGAATTCACACACTTGTAAAATAAAATAAATATAAAAGGTATTGATTAAAACGGATTAATAAAAAATGAACATTTACTATGAATTTAATTTCTTATAAAATTTGATGAGAAATTAGAGCTTACAAGACTACTGTTTTTGAATTATAATGAGTCAATTATTCGAGAATAATAATCATAGAGTGGAAGTTAGTGTCAGAGTTTTTCTTATAAACCTAATAATTGACAATCGTTTTTTTCAAAAAAAATATAGCTATATATTATTAGTATAACTTATTAGTTATTTACATAATCTCAAGATCAAGATACAACAAAATATATGAGAAAATAGACACGAGCTAAATAGAAAAATATAATATTAATAATTCTAACTGATTATTAGTACTACTAAACCTTAGTTAAAAGAATATAATAATATTTTATGTAGTTCCATTATATCTGATATATATCAATCCTACCATTACGAGTGACTCAATAATTAAGGGTCTTATTAAAATTCGTTCTTTCAAATTTCAGGGCACTATCCGGATGAGGCTTTATTGTTGTTTGTGTTATTTTGGTTGCGTTTGGAGTGTGGATTGATTGCGGAGTTGTTCGTGGAAACTTGTTTAGCGCGTTGTGTAGTATGATCGCGGGGTTTTCTCCAGTCAGTCAAGGTGGAGGCCGTGATTTGCATTGTGTTATCTTATATACGCTCAATCTACGGGTGCGAGAATTATCCCACCCAGTTTGAATGAATGAATGAAATCCTTTGATTCAAAATAAAAATAAAAATAAAATATATACATAAATCCTAGTTTTAATTTATTCTTAAAATACCACCGATATAAAGACTCAAAGATCATAACTCATAAGATTTCGATGGAATAGATTTTCGATTTTAAAAATTAGTGGGCCGACTTAAGATGGGTGTTTAGCTGAGCACAAAACGTTCAGGCCCACGTTTAAGAAGGCCCAATGTTTAGGCCCATACAGACACGAACCCGACCTCGTGTCTCTCTGTTCCAATCAATAAATCATTCATAATTTGCGCGCGAAATTCTGAGAAATTCCCTAAACAGTTGAGACTGAGAAACGAGGGTTTCCAGTTTTTGTTCTGTGATTCAACAATGCATTGCCAAATCGATTTCGTGAAGCTTCAATCGCATTCTCTGAATCGGTACTCTCTACACCCTGATTTTTATCTGAAGTTTATGCGACTCGAATTGGGGGTTTCCGGGAAATATCAGGTAGATTTGACGAATGTTTCCTTGTGAAATTGTGTTTTTTTCTTCGAATCTCAACGATTTTGTGTTCTTATCTGGTTCTGTATTGTGTTGATAGGTTTATTTTAGCTGTACTAGTTTGTGTGATTTTCTCGGTGCTATATACGGCGACCGTTTGTGGGTTTTATTCATTTTCAGTTTCTTCATCGTTCTTATTCATAAAATAGCAATTATGTGGAATTTGAAAATTGTTGGTTTTGTTTTGGTGGTGTTTCAGTTTCTAGTGGGTTTGTGGAATTTGGGGGTTTCAAAATTAGAATACAATCTATGGTTGTAGATTGAATAACTGGTGTGCACTGGGAGCTAGCTAATTGGAGGATAATCACTCTAATTACACGGCACTAAATGCAGTTTCTCTACACTACTTGGTGATTTCTGTACCCATATGAAGTTATTAGCCATTAAGGTGTTTGGTGAACTCATTTTGATTTTGATTTTTTTGAATTTGTTATATATTGATTTACAGTGAGCAATGGGCCTCATTTTCCGGCAGCTCTCTGCTGTACTTTTTCCCCATTTATTTCTTATTATGCCCTGTTGATGAATGAGCAACGGTGCTAAATTCATGTTAGTTCCATTCTCGGATTCTCTTGTGTGACCCTAGTGGCCAACGTTGCTATACTCTGTTTAGCTTCTTTATATGCAAAGTCCAAGCATGAACAGTTCAGAGCCTTTAACTGCTAGTGGGTACGAGATATTTGGGAGTCGTATTTGTTAGGTCATAAAGTTTCTTGTATCCATATTCATAGATATGCAGTACTGGAAAGTTGCACCGAGAAATTGACGATGTTGGTCACTGAAACAGCATTTGGAGATTGAATATGTGAATTAATTATTGATTAGTTGAAGAATTGATAGCTACAAGTATTAAGAGAAGGTCGGTGACGTATTGAAGTTGATAAATTATCTACAGGACATTGGGACCTAGATTTTAAGATTGACTAATGACCTTGTTGATACTGACTCAACTAGCAATTTTAGAAAATGGGTCGGTAGCCATTTTGTTTCTTTTTTGGGTACTAGTGGTGGAATATTGAATGAAGATGTCCCCCATGAAAGGCCATAATTCTAGTTGTGTTGATGCATATGCTGAATTAGCTGATAGTTACTCGAGCTTGCACCTGCTTTGGAGGAAAGTAAGAAAGGACGGTATATGAATGCAGGTGCTGAATATGAAACATGTTGATTGTCATGTGTAGTATTAGTGTATTACCATTAGAGTAGCTTATTTTTTGTTAAAACTCGGGATGAGTAGTTAAAGGAGAAATGAAGGGGATGGTTCAAGAGTTGATAAAAAAATATAAGTAACAAGGCTGAAAGTTACTTCAATCTTCTTTAATCGGATAAAATTATTCATAGGTTATAAATTAGAGTGATGCCTCTTCTTGCGTGACTGTCCTATATCTACCCCGAATAAAAATTCTTCAATTTCGAGAGGCACATGGCTACATTAAAATGTATAATGTTAGAGAACTGGACACAGGATTGAAATATTTCCTTACGAATGTGACCCTGTGATGATTTGTTTTGGTATAACATCATTTTCAGCTCGTAATAGGAAGCTTAATGAAGATTTAATGAGACGGTGTCTACATCATGAAAAAGATGTATTTGTAATCTTCTTTTTTGTCAATCTAGTGTAAGCTTCTACCTACTTTGTCCTAAGCTAGAGCTAACACCTTCAGCGGTGTTGGTATTCAAAAAAACAACTTAGGTTATGAGTCTTGATTACAACTTGTTTTCGATTAACTGGTATTACGGTGTGAACAAGTAAATAGTAATGGTATATGACCCCATCTCCATGTTCTCAACCAGCTACAATTATGCATCATAGAGAATCAGATTGTTAAACAGCTTATGGTATTAATGGATTCACAGGACCTGCCTAAGCTGTTTCTTTCACTTTAGACTCTAGTTAGTGTCCTTGCTAAGTTTCTATTGAATACTGTAATGTCCATATCTTCAATATGTTGATTTATATTGTGAAATTATATGCATATGCCTTTATATTCTGCAATTTATTTTTCTTAAGTATATTGTTTGCTTGCTGACTCGGAATATGAACCAAAGCTTCGTGAGAGGGCGAGTTTTGGCACAAAAGTCTGGAAACAACATGTTGCCTTGTGACCTGGAGGTCGTGGGTTCGAATTTTGAAGCAGGCTATCTGCAAAGAGTAAGGGGAATATCACAGGGGAGATAA
This sequence comes from Geranium brycei, assembly GCA_036897365.1. Classification (NCBI taxonomy): domain Eukaryota; kingdom Viridiplantae; phylum Streptophyta; class Magnoliopsida; order Geraniales; family Geraniaceae; genus Geranium; species Geranium brycei. The sequence continues at coordinate 5,566 of JAYMTP010000603.1, forward strand.
TGGTAAAATGCACATATCCTAGGGATAGGGACTTAACGATTTTATTTGGCATCATTGATTCATAGTATATAGAAAATTCAAAACAGAGATGCGCATATATATTGTTCTTATTTTTGTATTGCTCGAGGAGGAGAATTTGACCACGTGGACCTGTAGAACTTTGACAGGTATAGTGAGCGTTCATTTAATAGGGTAATTAAGGCTATGTTGGACCATTTACATGGCTTGAGTTGGCAGTGATCAAAGATAATTAAGTTGGTGTCCCCATATTGTCCTTTCCTGGCCAATGTGAATCTTGGATCCACGAGTCATCTGCTTCGCACTCTCCTCCACAGTCCACACACAAAAATTGAAGTTTGCCATTTTAGCCTTGCTCTTATGGGGTCCCTCTCCTTTTTGTCTTTTTAATGCCACCATATCAATCAAGTTACCCCTCCACAAGCCCTTAGAGCACCCACCTCAATAAATTCCTCGTGCTCCCGTCTATTTACCATATTGCCCTTAGGGTTCTTACAATCTGAGAAACTTCTTCAATGGAAGTGGCCTAGGTCACAGTCACCTCCATAAAGTGTCAACCTTTTTTGGCAGGGTAAATATTTGGGGTTTCACTAGGCGGTGAGTCGAGCCCCCACCAACATAAATCTCTGTTAAATTTGGGAAAATTTATGTCATTTGATAGAGCAGTTGGGATTAATATTAATGCCATATATTGAATTGTTTCACAAAAGTAATAGAATTAGAGAACTCTATTGTGTGTGTGCTTAGTAATAGCTCTTGCTTCTTTCTAAAGGCTATGATCAACTTTATACTTAATTGGGGTTTGGAGAGGAAGTAAATTTTGTGCATTAACACTTTCAACTTTGAACTGGTTGACTAGTTATGGTTCATAAATTTTTAACTTTTGGAATGGGACCATTGATTTATACAGGCACATTAATGCAGAGAAGGAAGAGGGCATGGATTAAATGAGATGGAAAAAAAGGGCCGTGAAGACACATATGCCCTTTGCTCTTTCGACCAAACGGTCCATACACATCCTTCTGCTATCATCTGCAAGGGTAGAACAGTCTCTTTGAATATTCCACCATGATTAGGATTCAGTGAGGAGCCTTCATGAATTGAACCTGTCAAGTTTTGCAGTAAAAACCAGGTGTGAGGTAAATTTATTAGACTTCATCTTTGGCAAGGCATTGTAATTTCTTTTGTCGTATGATTGCCTGGTCAAAATGGATTGACGACTGTGGTGATGAGTAGCAATTGAGAAGGTCCATCATTTCTGTGTTTGGTGATCATATGAGCTGCATAGAATTTTCTTTGTGATACTTGCATTTATATGCTTCAATAATTTAATCGCATAGTTTGTGTAGACTATTCAGTGTTACTATTATGTAGAATCAATTTTTGTGATCTAGCTCATTTGGGAACATAGAGTAAATGCAGAACGTGCAAGCTGGTGTGTGGTGCTCACTAAGCTGATACAAGCAAAGATTAGTCGTGATAAACCTTCTTATACTAAAACTGGATAATTAATTTCAAACATTTGATCCCAAAGTGGGTTCGAAGTAAAATATCTTATTTATAGCTATTATTAATATGATCATGATAGAGTGATGCATGAGAGAAAGAAAATAGTAAATTCCGAATCTTTGATTATTTTGTCCGAATATATTGTGTCGGTTGAAGTAAATACGTTATTTTTGAATGACTGCTATAATGTGAAAAATATTAATGAATAAGAATTATTGAAAGAAATTAAATAGAACCGAAACCAATCTTTAATTGTTGTTTGACCTCATTGCAGACTTAGTGGACGAGCTATGGCTATGGTCTCTGATCATGGTAGAGTGCAACCAGTCAACATGAGGAGTTACTGATCCTGTTGATGGGTACATGTACGGCCACGGCGGATGCAGTCAGCCTAGCCATGTTGCTGCTTGAAGTAAAGCTGTCGGACTCAAATATTAGGTTGGTCAAATCTCCCGATCCAAATATAATTTCTTACCTAATCCCTAAAACATAGTCTTCATATGATATATATTTAATTGGCTTTGCAATTGAATAAAGTACCCCATTTAAATTTTCACCATGTTTAGAATAGCATTACCATATGATTTATAATATGGATAAAATGTAAGTATATATGAAACCGAGAGGTTGAAGATAAGACGGTAATCTAAGTAAGAAAGGTGTATTTAGCAGTGTTCTAAAAAACTCTAGGCTAGTTGGGTGGGGAGGGCCTTATGGGGACTAATCGGAAAATAAATCGGATTGAACGATTAATCGGGGACTAATCAGGATAAGTCAGGGATTTTTAGAACACTTGTAATTAGTAAGATAAGACAGTTTAAAATTAAGAAATTTAGCTGACTGAAGAAGGAACTCTATAGTGAGTCTTTTAGGTATATGTAAATCATTGGTGGCAAATTCAATAAGTCTATACAGATTGTTTTGATAGTATATGAGTATGAGTATCTAGCCAGTAACAATTGAGCATATAATATATAAATCTCCCCCAAGTTAATTACCAAAAAGTAAAATGGGAACATGGAGCATGTTACTAATTTCAGCTGCAAGACAAGGGTACTTTTGGAATGTCATTTTAACACACACACTCTCTCACCAAATTTATTTCTTCATCCCATATATGTCTGCTGACCCTTCTCCTCTTGTGCCCATCTCTTCATTTACAAACTCAAAGACACTCTCCTTCCCTGTCTCTCCAATTACTTCCTTCTGTCTCATGAGAACTTGATACACAGAGACAGCAACAAATATCACAATCTTCTAACTGGCTTCACTCTCCTGCGAACCAAATGGGGCGATCGCCGTGCTGTGACAAGGTTGGCTTGAAGAAAGGACCTTGGACTCCGGAAGAAGACCAGAAGCTCTTAGCTTACATTGAAGAGCATGGACATGGGAGCTGGCGCGCCTTGCCTGCCAAAGCTGGTGACTTACACGATCATCACTCTTTTTCTTGAAAAAAATATATGTATATAGCTCTCTCTCTCATAGTGCTTACAATGATTTCATTGCGTTTTGATAGGTCTTCAAAGATGCGGGAAGAGTTGCAGGCTGAGATGGACTAATTATCTGAGACCGGACATTAAGAGAGGGAAGTTCAGTTTACAAGAAGAACAAACCATCATTCAACTCCATGCCCTCTTGGGCAACAGGTACTACCATACTGGTATTTTGTGTAATCATACGAGAATTTGAAACTCTGACCTTAGTCTTCTTCACCTATGTAGTACTAACACGAGAAATGTCCTGTGACCCAGTAAACCTTAATTACCACATATGAAAATGCGTGAAATATGGAATTGATGGCTATGGATTTGATAATATAGTATCCATCGCTCATCATCATTACATTCTTCCTAATTTCCATGGAATTTACTATTTTTGAGCTTCTCCATTGGAGTTTAGCCTGCAAGCATAAATTCACAGCCATTCTTGGGAGCTCCTTTTCTCTCCTCTTCTCTCTCTCTCTCTCTCTCTCTCTCTTGCTGCTCCAAGAGTTTGCCATAAGTTTTGGCCAATGGCTCACTGTTATCCATATTTACTCTCTCTGACAAGCATTGCTATTAGTTGAGCCATCTTAAATGCAAGCAAATTAAACATATCTTGCTAATATTTACAATGAAAGTGATGCCCGTTTCTCGCATTTTCTCCTGTATTATGTTTTGTAGGAGAAATGATAAAAACACTTTGATATAATAATATAACAAGCATGAGATCACTTGGAAAAAATACTGCATTTTGTCTTTTACTTTGATGATTCCTAGACTTCTTTTTTGTAGGTTTCTTGGAAATCATGTCTTTATATTGATCTTTCTTGTCCCGTTTTGTCCTAGGTGGTCGGCCATAGCGACTCACCTGCCGAAGAGAACAGACAACGAGATAAAGAACTACTGGAACACTCACCTGAAGAAGAGGTTAGCGAAAATGGGCATAGATCCGGTCACCCACAAGCCGAAAAACGACACTCTCCTATCCAGTGATGGACAGTCCAAGAGCACGGCCAATCTCAGCCACATGGCTCAATGGGAGAGCGCCCGCCTCGAAGCTGAGGCTCGCCTTGTCAGAGAATCGAAGCTCCGCTCCCTCGCCTTCCAGAATCAAGATCTCAGCCCTCCTCCCAATAACCCTCAAGCTCCAGCTTCTTCCTCTGCAGCAGCTTCACAGCCTCATTCCCTTGACATGCTCAAAGCTTGGAACGGTTCTTGGAGCGCCAGCGCCAAGCAGGCTGTCTCCGCCATCCGCGGACAAGACCTGGAGTCTCCGACATCAACCTTAACCTTCTCCGAGAATGGGAATGGGAACGGGAACGCGAATGCGCCTCCCATCATGGGAACAGGAATTGGAGAGAACATCAACTCTCCGGCCATGTTCGAGTTTGTGGGCACTTCCGGATCATCGGAGACAGGAATCTTGAAAGAGGAAAGCGATCAGGATCATTGGAAGAGCTCATTGTCGTTGCCAAGCTTCGCCTCGAGTTTTCATGACATGACATTGTCAACCATGGAAGCTTCTCATGATGCTTGGACTACAGGTGAGTCTCTGAGGACAGGCAGTGTCAATGTGGTTGATGAAGGGTTCACTAATCTCTTGCTCAATAACTCGGACAACGGCCGGAGCTTGTCGGATTCCGGCGGCCGGGACTCCGACAACGGGTGCAGTAGGAGTGAATATGAAGACAACAAGAATTACTGGAACAGCATTCTCAATTTGGTCAACTCTTCTCCTTCTGAGTCTCCTATGTTCTGAGCTGCCAAAGGTGTTCAATAAACAAAAGCATATGTATTACTCCTCAACTCAACCCAACTCAAGGATCATTGTTCTTGTTTCTTGTTTCTTTTTAATTTTTAACTTTAATTTCTTTTTTTTTGTTTCAATGTGTTCTTAAGAGGGATGAGAATACCAAACATGGTGATGGTTTTGTCATATGTGTGTATTTGGTTACTTCTTTGATTCCCTCTCACATGGAGGAATCATGATCCTTATGGAAGTAACAAATATTGCATATTTGGCTTTATCTATATATTCTATTTTTTCCCTAAAAATATTGGGTTCTGTATGTAGTTTGATTACTAAGAGTTGATGATGCACATGATGATGTGGAGATATCATATCAACTTGATTCTGATTTTTTTATAGTGTGATGTGAATATGAAAATGAATGACCAAATATCCAATTATGATTATTATTCAATTTTGTATTTAGAACTACTATATTTAAACATTCATGTCCAAGAGGAGGTGTAATTATTTTTTATTTTATTTTTATTTGATAGGAGAAGTCAGAAGAGATGTATTTATGATGGACTTTATTGCTGTTGGTTTCATGTCACATTCTCACTTTATCTTATGCAATAGCCTTTTCTCTTTTTTCTTTTTCTTTTTGGAATTTTTGTTTGTTTGGTAAGAGAATTGATAAGTTCATCAACATAGCAAGAAAGGTTATGTAATTGAGTTAAAATTAGATATTCATTTTTTTACATGAATTGGCATTAATCAGAATATTTTGAATTGTATATAGTTACAAAACAATTGTCTTGAATAACATTTCTATACAAAAAATATATGTATATATAATCTGCAATTCTGCATACACTGTTCTCAGCACAAATCTGTGCAGTGCTCACAAATTATATTGCAACCATTGTGTCTAATATGATTTTGTAACAATTTATTATTCAAGTTGGATTCACCATCCATCGACTCGATTTGTATGATCAATTTATGGGTCGATTTAGTTTTTTTCCTGCAAAAACAACAGAATTGCACTAAATGAGTTTCACAAAAATCAAGAACATGTACTTCAAAGGTTATGAAATATGAATGCATGAGAAAGCTACATGACGTGAATGCTGTTTGGCTTGAGAGAAAATGTTACTTCAGCAAGGGAAAGAGTCACGTGGAGTCCAAGATTCATAATAAGGATGTTTTGAGGAACGTAGAAATTAACAAAACACTTCACCAACTGATAAGAAATGACAAATCTATACGAAAATGCAATTTGTAAGCGCAAATATGTTTCTGATTCTAAAATAGCAAAACTGCTGATACCCATAATGCTCTAAAATAACAATGATTTTCTACATATAAATGCAGAATCAAAGAAACAGGCGATCAACTCAATACTCAATCAATGAGGAAAAAAACATTACAAACCTCGAATGATGATTGATAGCTTTCAAGCTTTAAAAATAAAAATGATTGGCAGCTACCTCTTTCTCTCCAAACCGCAATCATTTCTTCGAAGTCTCTGTGCAAGATAAATAAAAATAAATTTAGCTGTGACTACATATAGAACTTTAAACCTATCTCTATTTAAGCACGACAATTAAACAGACTAAAAATGCATCAAAACCCACAAAATTATAAAAACAATAGCAGCACTGTCATAGCTACAATGTGCTCATAACAATGTTCAGTGCACAGCTAATTAGGTAAATGATCTGGAATTGATGCCTGACCCAAACAAACACACATACAACACAGACACAAACACAAATACTATTATTTTCTTGTGTATATGCGGATATTGTGAAAAAATGAGAAGAATAATGAGGCATGGAGAGAGAATAAAAATGAAAAAGAAAAGTAACAATGTCAATAAATGAGGGAATAGTGGAGATCCAGGCTGTGCTGAAAGTTATATGGCAATGGTGAAATAAGAGCCACAGTTTCAATGTCAAAGGCGCATCCTTTCCATACAAGAGAAGAGCAACATTTAATTCACCCAAAAATAATTCATCTGCACATGCCTCATTACTCCACCCCGGCGCGCTTATTAAATGACCTTCCCTTCTTTTCCCACTTTTATGCATGTGCTTTGCTCGTACCATTACATGTATGTAAACATATATATCACTTACCCGCTTCTCCAGCAAACGAACAATTCTATCCAAAAGAGTCACATACAAAAAAATAAGAGCACCAGAGTTATATATATATATATATATATATATATATGACTTGATATGATATATGAAACTTTATTTAAAATATTCTACATAAATAATCACACTTTTTAAAAATACAGTGTTTTGTATGTAAATAATAATTCAGGGCACTGCATTGAATACATGCAATATTCTATTTATTTTTTTCAAAAGCACGGAATCAATAAATAAAAAACTGCACATTTATTGTTTCCTTACATTCTCTACACCAATGGCTAACATTTTTATTTGAATAAATCACAAGGGAAAAAATCTTTTAAACAGTTGAAGACTTGAAGAAGGTGTAGAAAATGAAGAATTATAATAAAATAAAGATAGAGGATTTCAAATCTCTCGCCATTCAATTTTTCAATCACGACGGGTTGAAAGTCAATGATTAAGCAGATATAAGTTATTGCCATCAATAACTTCAGTTGATGAGCTAACATTTCTGAAACGATATTGATATGCATCTCAAATTAATCACCAACTAAAACAAATGTGTACTTTCACCAAACCCGTTGAAAATGTAATGGTAAAAACAGTAGCAAGAGAAAAGTAAATGCATGAATAATTCATCTCTTTCTCACATGTCAATGATACTTCGCTGAACATTACCTCAAATACTCAAGTATAACATCAGAAGATCTATATCGAGTCCATCTCCTTCCTGTGCGACAACAGTAAAATCAATATACAAGTTCATATAACGATTTAATTTACACAACAATAATGAATCAAAGTAATATATGAATTGCTCCAAATTAGTCAAATGGTAAACAGAATAAGAAAATAGGAGAAGAGCTATAATGAAAGTGAAACCGACAAGTCAGAGAAAACAATAAATGTACCAGTTATCCACTGCATATAGTCTCCACTTGAAGAGGTTAAACTTAAATTTTTATTCAAATTTAAACTTACAACTGCCACAAACATATTTATGGTGTAATTCCAAAAGAGAATGGTTAGTCCAACTAGCCGCCAAATGTTATTTACTAGTCCAATAATAATAAAGGACCACTTGGGCCATATAGGGTTGTGTAGTTACCCAGAAAAACAGGTAACAGTAGCTCATGACAGAGGTCCACATTCCTGATCAACCAAGCAATAAATAGCAGTTTTAAGATACCACTTTATCATCTTCTGAACAGTAGCCATGAATTTAATTATAGAGCAGTGGTATTTATCACAAAGATGCTAATTTATTGCTATAATTCATGATATAGCTTTTTAACAGGAAAAAAAAATCAATATCTGCCATCAGGATATGAGAGTTCTAATTTAACTTTATAAAGTAAACTGAGCCAAACTTTATGCACTTCTTTTTTCTACCTTTATTTGGATTTATAATATAAAAGGTTAAACACGAGCACCACGTTTATCGAAAGATTCCAAAAATTGTTTTCTTATCTTGTGAAACAGCATGATTTAAATGACTGAAAATTTCAAATGAGAAAACTACCACAGGTGAGGTCAAGACTTTTTTTATCAGCAATAACCGTGAGTATGGGGATTGGAATCAGTGATGTGATATTCATACCCACAGTGAAGTCAAGACTCGAGATTTATAGTTACCTTATTGTTATCGATGAATTTCACAATTTGTATAGTCTAGGACACTCTGGTTTTGTGGTAAATTAGCTCTAATATGTCATGTTTTTACTAACACATGTAATTTGTAATTTTGATTCATATGCAAATACCAACACAGCTTTAAAGTAAGTTTATGCCATGCATAAATGCATGGACTGTACTGGGATGGTTCAACTGCAAACAATCAACAAGAATAAGCTGACTGAGGAAATGTACCAGTACAAAACTAAATCACCTTTGTAAAGTCAAGCACAACGATATTTGTCCACAGAACTAGCTTGGGTCAATGTAAAACTCATTCAAAGCATGTATTTAAATTAGTACACATAAAAAGTAAGAAATGTTTTTAGGTTCACACAATGTACAAGGGATGGTACGTATAAATCAATGGAATGGAAAATGGGGCTTTATGTTGTAAATATGTGGTGAGTAATGAATTGTAATACTACAAAATGAATCAATTTCAATAATTAGAGGTAAACACATTAGAGATAGAAGTTTGTCAACTGTGTACGGGTATTACATGCAGCATATACAAATCTTACGTTTAAGCTGCAAAGCGGATCTCGACTATAGTTTTGCACCTTGAAAATAAGCAGCCAATGATATCCATTGGTCAAGGAGCCTCAGTACCAGTGGTCCAGTGCACAATGAAATTGTCATTGGGCTTCATTACCTTAAACTCAATGACTTTTTCTTCATTTTGCGCCTGTACCAGGTTTTCTGTGTATGAAATACCAAACAACATAGAAAGAAAATCACATCCTGGAGATTCAGTGCTAGTGCATTACAATATCATCAGGGAACTTTATTTCTTGTAAACTAAATACTACCTACTTAGATGTATTCAATAGCGCAAAATAAACAAGCTTCATTGATAAAAAGAGAACAGAAATGTAGAGAGAAGTTAGCCAACTATGTAAGGGCATTACAGGCGGCAAATACAAAATTTAGGTAGAAGCTGCAAAGCGGGTCCCAACTTTACTTTTGCACATTGAAAATAGGCAGCCGATAATATCCAGTGATCATGAAGCCTCGGTATCAGTGCATTACAATACCGTCATAAAGCACAATACAGAGAGAAGTTATTCAACTTGTACGGGCATTTAAGGCAGCAAATAGAAATTTTAGGTTTAAGCCGCAAAGCAGATCCCAAGTTTACTTTGATTTAACTTGTTTTTGCTAGTCCAAAGCTAATGAATCACTGTAAAAATAAATTATCAAAAATGCTAAAATACAATTCATGCTTAGCTGTGAAAATACCTCTATATGTTGTTTTGAAGTTTCAACCAACTTCAACCATTGTTCAAGCAGCCTCCAATCACAACTAAGATTTCAAATTTAATAAGCATCAGGTACTATACCCCAGCCTAGATGTACAGCCAACATCCAAATTTTGGTAACGTTACTAATGTTTAGGGTGATCCAAAAAGTCAGCTCAGAATTTTTGTACTGTCCTGCATCACTCTTGAAGAAATGTGATTGATAACCGAGATCAAAGTAACCTTAAGTTAACAACTGTCCCAGTTACCAATCATCCTAAATTGTATGGCTCTACCCAGTAACAACACAATCTATCATCCTGCATAATGAATCAACTTTATACTGACCAGGATTTGGAAACATTTAACAGAATCATCGCTAATGAAACTTTACAGTAGGAGACTCCCAGCAGCACAACCTGACCACCCAAACTCATCTGCCACTGCCAAATGCTTAAAACCTAATGCTAGTAGACAAATCTGTAACTCCATTATCAACCCAACAAACAGAACAACCCATTATGATGCACCAAATTTTACAATCCAACACTAAACCAAATGGCTAATTTCAATATCACGAAAAAAAAAACTAATTTAACCAAACCCTTTTTCCCTTGGAGCAGACCCATCATAACCCTCGATTCGGTTCTTCATCAAATTAACTGATAAAATATAACCAGCACAACAAAGATATAGAAATGAACTATTCAAATCATGTATCCAGCAAGCACAAAAAAAATCATTTCACCAAGAGAATCAGCTAAACAGTTCGAATCATGGATAAACAAAAGGGCACATTAATTTTCCTAAAAACCTCTTAACATTTCACCGATTCTGAAACCCAAATCTGATTAGCATTGCAGAGATCGAGAGAGAGAGAGCAAAAGAGAATCTCACGAATCCGACCCAACATTGCACTTGGCTTTGACGATCCTGCCGAGGGCTTGAAGAGCTCGAGAAGCTTTTCTTCACAGTCTCGGCTCTCTCCATCGTCGTCTATAGTATCGGAGAGAGACCAAGTACAGTGTCAGTGACAGACAAAAGACCCTTAATTATCCCCTACACTCAACCTCATTATATACTCCTGGGCCTTCCCTCCTCTTTAAATGCCAACTGTACTGCCAGCTTTTGACATGCGGGTCCGCTGATGATGTGGCACAGCTGAGCTGGCGGTGTCCTTTAATTAAGGTTGGTGCTCAACTCAAACCGGAAACCGAGAGACAGACCGAAACTGGGCAGAACCGGTACGATTTCGGTTGTGATTTATATGAGCCGGACTGGTCCGGTTCGGTTTCTGGTTTTGACCAGTCAAAACCGCGGTCAACCGGTAGTGGTCCAATGTTGACATCCTCAGCCGACACGATGTAGAGGTGCTATCCCGGATCAATCACGCGACCTTCAGAGTATAAGATTAACTCCATAATCATTTAACCAAACACATTTTTTATTTTATTCGTACATGTTTATTTATATTTGAACTTAAGTAGTGTGTTGGATACTCATTAAATGTCTTACTGAACCAAACACTTCTTATTTCAAATTTTTGCATTTAAAGTCCCACATTGGTCACATCAAAAAAAAATTATTCTCTTCTCATCTATAAATAAAAAGTGTTTTTGCTTCTTCCATCACCAATCTTTGGCTTGTTCTCTTTTGATTAGAGCAAATAATTATGGTTTAAATCTTTAATATTTATTTTGGTGTAATACATAACATTGTTTTTGGCTTTCATGTTGGGAACTAGTATAATTTTATTTATTGAGGGTCAATTATTCTAAATAGGATAAATTAATTGGAAATAGTTTAAAATTTAAACCGGTTCCTGTTAACTGGAAAAACCGGTTGAATTTGCCACTTAACTGGAAGTTCGATTTTTAATTATTACCGGTCCGGTCTCAGTTTTAGATTGTGAAAACTGGAGATGACCGGTCCAGTTTTCGGTTCCGTTCACCGGTAATGAGTAGCCTTAGTTGGTTGTATTTTAACTTTAACTGTATATTCTAAATATATTTATCATCTTAATGACAATAATTTAATTTCTTTTTACTTATAAGTAATTGAACATGAATGGAGAATGAAACATTTTGCTTGGCTGAGCATTGCATATAATTGAGATTGAGTCATTTGATGAACTTGCGAAAGCTCATTTAATATTTTATTAATTAATTATATATAATATAATATTTTTTAATTAGTTTTTAATAAATACATATATCAAAGCCCAAGCGAATTGAATGAGTTGAGGCAAATTCAAGTTTTGAATTTAGTTAAACTCAAACTTAATTATATAAGTTTGTTGAAGTATGAACTGAAAGTCGAACATTTTTTTTCTGTCAACTGAACTTTAATAAAATAAAGCTCGATTCGCCAAGTGATCGTGATCAATTAGAATTATTTTCTTTATGAACAAATAGGATTAGGATTGTACTCAAGGACTCAACATCATAACTGAACCATTTTCTCATTTCTGCTCCAAAATAGCTTTCATCTGTTACATTCATGAGTCTAGCTATCTCTTGCTTTCACTGAGTCTAAACAAATGAATAAATGAATAGAAACTGTATGTATCTTCAATCTGAAAATCTTCCATTCCTTCTTCACCATCGCATCTATATACTGTTATCTTCATCGCCGTAGTTGAAAGGTAATGGCACTGACTTGAACGCTCGATACTTGCCAACGTTGTTCAGATGCTCATTCTCCAACCTGCTCAACAAAACATTCTGAGTGGATTTGTCCAGAAAAAACAAACATCTATGAAGATGTAATGTAGTAAAGGGTACCTGAAAAAGTTCCAAATCCCGCGGCGAATGATCTCTAAGGAAGCAACAATGGCGATGACAACTTTTTTGTGGAGAAAAGGCGTCTCTCTATAACCCAACACAGATTGCATCCAAGCAAGCCTAAGCAAAACATTCACCACCTGCAGTACACAAACATTATCCATATTTATAACTATCTTTCATTTTAAATGTTAGGGTACAGATTAAATAAGATTGAGATTGTATCATGGTATATGCACGCGGTTAGAGACTCTGATACCAATCCACGTATTTTAGATGTGAGACTGTAAAATAAGTTTGATTTACTGGACTCACCATGGCGCCAAAGTAAACAAGTTTGTTGGATACGAGGAGCTTGTCTCTCAACCATGGGTTTCTAGAGTTGCGCTGCATGAGACCCCAATCCATGACGATGTCCCAATAAGTGTTAGCAACTGTTGCGACCGTGGAGCTCGCTGCAGCCATGATCTTCCAAGTGTTGCCTCTGTTAAAGTCATAGCTTGTCCTCAAGGCCACAGCAGCTATTGTGGATAGGTACTTGAGCCCATTTAGCCCTTGCATCGGGTCTTTCTCATCAAACAACCGCCGGAGGCACTGCACAATCATAACATAAGTGATCAAGTGCCTGAACTTGTGGTTATGAGACCAGACCAGACCAGAACAATGTAATGTAATGTAATGTAATATGTACCTGAGCAAAGCGCCACCAATATGGTACAATGGCAACAACAAAGTAGAAGGTTTGGAAGATTTCATTTTCTCTGCACTTGCTTGATCGTCTTTTGAAGTCTCCCCATGCATAGTAGCAAATGTAGAATTCCAAACTTCTAAAAGCTTGCACCTGCCATGCATAGGCTTTTATAGATCAATGTGTGATATATATGGTTTTTTAGACTAATGTCCAGTGGCTTAAATAACAAGTACGCGTCCCTGTTTATCAGATTGAGTAGTAGCCTGAAAGATGTGGATTCGTTCACCAGGTTAAATGCCCACAACAAGACAAAGTTATGATACTAGGTTCAAAACTTATTCTGATAGGTGGATGATTAAGGATGTTTATCAAGTGGTGACATAATCTACATTTTTCAACATGAACACAAACAAATATCAATATATTAGGAGGATCAAGAAGCTAAACCTGGCTTGTGAGTTGATCTGCTAAGAAGAAATCTGGAAGAGTGACCTACAAATGGTAAAACATGAATTCAGCATATAAACTCCCCTAAAACTAGTCAACTGCTTCATTCCTTGACATCTTTACTACCTTATACAGAGGAGCACATAGACAATGAAATGTGCATCGAATAAGGAAGAACCGACTTGAACGGTACATGATATTCAAAGGACAGAATGCTATCAGAAGCACAGCCTGCAACAACAAAATCAAGTCAATAATGTCCATATCTCACTAAATCCACACATCAATTTTGTTGTAGGTGATTTTTTTTATTTTTCTCACCATCACTAGGCCCAGAGGGACTAGTTCAGTCAGTTCACTGAAGCTTTCTGTTCTTGGATCCATCTCCATGTCCAAGTTCGAGATCACTCCGGCCAATGTCAGTACTGCAAGACCTGAACTAAGTAGCAACACTTCTCTATACCCCAGCTCTGTGCCTTGCTTGAAACCGAATATAAACTGGTAATTTATTCGATAGTGCCTCCAAAAGAATATGTTTGCAGAGTACATGATCATATGAAGCACGATGAACCCAAAAAATCTGCAGAAAAAAAGTGCAGCAAAACCTTATAACATAAGCACTCAACTCATGCAAATTTTGGAAATTTAAAATTTGTTCGATCATGTTGTTGCACAAAACTTACGTGTAGAGGGGAAATATGTTTTCCATGTACTTTCCACGCCCCTCACTCTTGAGTATGTCTCTCAAGTGTGCAAGCACGATAATGGCTACCATAAGAGCTATTGAGCAACCAAACAACAAGCCTGCAGGTGCAAAATGGGATTTACTTGGATTTTTCATTAAAACATCAAAGAGATTAAATAAGAAATCACTCTTCACAATTTTTCAAAAGCCTCTGAGATTTTTGTAAGAGTATAAGAGAGGGGCACATTTTTGCAGCACAAAACTTACCTATGGAAAATGAAATTCTGTGCCTTTCCCTTTTGGCTTTTGGTCTCAGAATGTCCATTCCTTTTTTGTGATTCCCGTTCGCAAAGTGCTTAGTGAAGGTAGCTTCGACCCTGTCCATGAGCTTGGTTACCTTTGGCAGGCGCAATATGGAAACATAACATTTGAAGTTAGCGACAGACAAGAACCATTTCATGAACTTACAAAAAAAGTCATGAACTGCATGTATCTAACCTCATCTGAGCTACCAAGATAAGAATTGTCCACCATCTTCAAGTAAGGCTTTGACGCGCTTCTTGTGCTAGTCTGCATAAGCAAAAATACTCGTATCAATATAGTTGCAAACTTGAAATGAAAATGTAATGATTTGGACTTCAGTGTCAGAAACTAGATTTAACCTTGTCGTACTTCTTCATGATCTTGGAAAACGCCAATTGATTCAAAAAACTGTTACATCAATAAATGGTTAACCGTGTTACAAGAAAAAAATGGAGAACGAATGAGAGGATAGAGCTCTGTTACCAATAGCTTTTCAAAAGTCGAAGCCTCTGATAAAATTCAATGAAAGCTCGTGTCAGTAGATATTCCGCTTTCTTCAGATCATCCCTGCTGAACTTTGTGTTTGACTTTGAATTGTTGAGGAAAACCTTCAAAGATGACATTGGAGTTTCGGGTGTGACACTGATCTTCACATGATCCAAGATATTTAATGACGCTGGCTCAACAATTTTGCTCGCATTGGCTCTCCTTCTATCATCTGAAGAATCACTGCTCATCTCAACCTCATGAATCACTTCCATTTCTTGTTGCCCTTTAAAACCAAAACACAAAAGTAAAAATTCTTGAACAAAAAACCCCAATACTCATATCAGCAATTTATGCAAATCAAAAACCAACATATACTAATTCCCACCATTCTCTGTATTGGGTTCCAACTCGAGGCTTAGGAAGTCACTAAATTGGATAACTGGTTTCTCCACCTTGATCCGTAGGGCGATCAAAGTATCCATCTGCTTGCTCAGCTCATCTGCCTCTTCCATCAATCCATCCACCTTCTTCCTGTAAAACTTGAGCACCTTGTTGAGCTCGCCATCGAGCCTCTTGAAGAACACGATCTCAAACTCTCCTCCCTCATCTAATGACCTGAGGAACATGGTCTGGTACCCTTCCAACTCTCCATCATCAACTGCATTTATCAAAATCACTTCATCGTTGCCCTTCTTCGGGGAAGAGTACCCTCTATACCTATTGGTCAGGCCACTGAATGCCCTGTAGAGTGACACCTTCCTCCTCAAGGACTTGTGCGAGGGATTCACTGATGATGGAGAGCTCTGAGGTCGGCTGCGCGACACATCTTTCAAGATTGTCTTGAGGTAGATATAATCCATATACGCTTCTTGCCACTCTGGAACCATCTGGGAGACGAACTCTTTCCCGAACTTCATCTTCTTCTTCTCTGGGGACTTTTGTCAAACAGGTGGTGTGCACTATAACAAAACACAAAAATATTGAACAATCTGGGAATTGTGAGATAGTCTCAGTGACCTAGCCACTCAGGAACAATCTGTGACCCAAAAAGTCCCCAACTTGTTCTTCTTCCTCTTTGAGGAATTTTGTCAAACAGGTGGTGTGCACTATAACAAAACACAAAATATGGATCAATATGGAAATTTGGAGATAGTACCAGTGACCAAACCACTCAGGAACCAGCTGTGACACACTAAAAATCCACAACTTCAACTTCTTCTTTGAGGACTTTTATCAAACAGGCTGTGTGCTTTATAAAACACACAAAAAAACTTTGGTTTTCTGGGAAATTGGGAAATTAGGAAATGGTCTCAGTGACCCATTTCGCCAAGCTTGGGTTGGATCACCAAAGCATATGCTATTGTCTCTTATATGCTCAACTGGGTCAAAGCTCAAGAGATCAAATTGAAGAAACAGAGCAATCTGAGGAAAAATTGAAACCAGAGAGAAACAAAAGAGAGCAATCACCTGCTTGTTTCTTTGCCATTACAGGTCGTGCTGACCATTTCCTGCAGAATCATAATCAATTTCAAATCTTTTATTTCCATTTTTAATCTCAATACAATAAAACAAGAATCATTCTTGAACAATGACAATGATGTTTCTTTTCAAGTACATGCTATGCATTATGTCCGGCCCTTGAGACTGAGAATAGAAACTTTTTTTAATCATAGAAAATCATTATGAATTTAATTGTCCTGAAGTGTGAACAGTTTTTTTCTTTTTTAAGGAAAACAATTTTTTGGAACTAACTTTCATATCCTAACTATTTTTTTCTTTATATAATTTTTTTGTGACAACGGTTATCACAAAAAAATTGTCAGTGTACTAAAAAAGAAAAAAAAAATAGTTAGGATATGAAAGTATCATTTCGCTATAGTTAAGTGTAACAAAATATCATTATCCTTATTTTACGTTATGATTAAATAAATAAATGAATAAAAATAAGTTTTTTAAAATAGATGAGAGCTTACTGATGTCAACGGCCGTCTATTGTATGTCAGTACCCTCTAGTAATACTCATTTCTCTATTAACAAAAATCTTGTATTTGTTTAGTTGAACACTATATTGTCATGACTCATGACAACTTGAAATACAAAAGAATATGTATTATGAATCATTGACAGTTTTATTTTTTGTAATAATCATTCCTCACCAGGAACTCTTCAATTAAGAGAGAACGAATTTTAGCAAAGCCCTTAATCATCGGGTCAATCCATGGTGATGTTTAAATTATATATTAGTCTTTTTCAAACAAATAAAATAAAAATATATACAACAATGATCTAGTGAATAATTATTAATTGGGAAAACTTTACATACCTCAATCTGTTGTTTGCGAGATTTTCACTTAACTGCTCAGGAAAAAAAAAGTCGTTTTGTGGAGTTCATGTACTTGTCTAACGTTTCACTTCACTTTAACGGCGTTAATTGGCTGGTAAAAAATTCAAAATACCCTCAATTAATTATTAAATTTTCAAAATTTTGTCATTCAGTTTCTCTGCATTTTTGATTTTTTTTCTCTCTCTCTTCAAGGCTAAAGGCACCTCCATTCTTGATCTTCTCAACCTTAAATGATTAAATGTTCAGTCTAAATAGTCAGAAAATTACATCAAATCTCTAAATATATTGATTAATTCTTCAATCTTACACTCATGCGGTAATGACGTAATTTGTGTAGGCTAATCAGCATTGCAGTGTTCTAAAAATTATTGACTTCTCCAGTTAATCTCCAATTCGTTCCAATTAATCTTCGATTAATCCTTTAATCCTCAAAAGACCCTCTTCGTCCGACTAGCGATTAAAAATCACAAACCCCAAATCAGAATCCCAAAACTATGCAACCCAAAATTCTCCATGAATTAGTGAGTAAAATGTGAGGTGAACCTAGAAAGTTCTTCAAAGAACACGAAACCCCCAATACACTCAATCGATCCCGATTAGAGGTTCTCGCAAACCCCTTATGAGTCAAAACCACAACATGAAACCTCTGTTGTTGTTGCAATCTCGGAGAAAACTGCACAGAGTCAACCGATTTCGTCGAATCTATCCACGACGAGAATCACATCCTCTGAAGAGCTCAAGTCGTGTTTGTTACCGTCCCGATGAATCCTTCATCCCTTCACCGCCTCCGGCAACTGACCACTGCGACTTCAATCCAAGCATGGCCATCGGAATCGTCCGCTCCAATTACTGGAACGCGGGTGGACTTGGCCTCGCGGAAGTGAAGCTGAGAGCGATTGGGAGCGAAATGTTGATGATGGAGGAACTCATGAATGGCGTTTGTGGGAGGAACGAAAGCGACGGAGCATCCATCATCTTCTCGACTCCACACTCTCTTCTCTATCACTATAACTTTCTTCGACACATTTTAGTGTTCTTTTAGAAGGGCATTTATATCATTTTCACAAATAATGATACTCACATAATGTTCACCTGACCAAAAATTAACACCATCGAAGTTAAATAAAACATTACAGAAGTTCAAGAGTATACAAAAGGATTTTTTTTGAAAGTAAGCGAAAATCTCGCAAAATATCAGGGAGGTAAGTGGAGATTATTCTGTGTATGTCTAGGGCCGACAAGATCGCGCGCGTTTCAAACGGGAAATAAAAATCAAAACTTTCACTGTCGCAATCGCAATCGCAATCGCCGAGCTTCGATTTCCAAGTCATCTTCTCCACCAAAACAACCCTAATTCGCTCCCAAAATGCAGATACCCAGAAACCCAATCCCAATCCTAGCATTAATTTCCATGTTCGTGGTCGCAGAGTCAATGCGATTCGAGATTCAATCGAGCCGCACCAAGTGCATATCCGAGGAGATCAGGAACAGCACCATCACCGTCGGCAAGTACAGCGTCGTCAATCCGAGCGAGAACGACCCACTTCCCAAATCCCACAAGATCACCGTCAGGGTACCTCAATTTCTTCAAGGCTTTGTCTTTTGCTTGTTGATTGTTGTGTTTGATTTGTGGGTTTGGTTGGGTTTGGCTATGATTGTTCTGGGTTTGATTTGTTTTGTGAGGTACTATAAGATGAGTGGTCTCGGCTGCTGAAAATTCTGATCCCAAAGCCTGATTGTATGTTGTGGCTATGAGTGGGAATGTGTGAGTTTTGGTGTTAATTGATAGTTCTAGTTTCTGGGTTTTGATTATGTGTTATAGCTATGAGTGGGAATGTGTGAGTTTTGGTGTTAATTGATAGTTTTAGTTTCTGGGTTTTGATTACACATCCTAGTTTTAGTTAAAAAATCTAAATTTCAAATCTAAAAAATGATTTAAAATTTAAAATTATTTTTTTCGATTTTTAGGACTGAAAATTTGATTTCTAGTCAGAGGCATTTTCGTCTTTTTACTTTCAAAATTAACATTTTTCATTCAAATATTTAACGGGTGAGAATTTCCGATGCCTCAGTGTAGTTAAATGACCCAAATTTTAGTTGGGTATGACTGTGAAAAAAACGTTTAGTTAGGGATAGCTATCCGTACTTTTCCCTTTGATTATATGTTGTAGCTATGATTGGAAAATTGTAAGTTTTGGTGGTAACTTCTAGTTATAGTTTTTGGGTTTTGTTGGCTTTGATTTGATGATGATATGTGGTTGTTTGTTTTGTTTTTTCACATAGGTGACATCTCCTCATGGCCACAGGTTTCATTATGTTCAACATGTGGAGTCGGGCGATTTTGCATTCACAGCTGTGCAGACCGGTGACTATATTGCTTGCTTTTCGGTATCTGAGGCGAGGCCTCCGGTGGATGTCACTGTTGACTTTGATTGGAGAACTGGCGTTGCAGCCAAGGATTGGTCCAAGGTGGCCAAGATAGGTCAATTGGCAGTAAGTAATTGTTGTCTTTTCTCTGGTTCAGAGTATTTGGTGATTTGGGGGTTAACTATGCTCATTGATATTGTATTAAGATTGGTAATGGAAAAGGGAAACAAATTGTTGATTTTCAGCCAGAATTGCTTTATATGTATATATTTTTCTCTATTTTGATTCAACATGAGACTCTATGCTTCAGCAATAACAGTTATATTTCTTATTCGTGTTAGGTGATGGAACTCGAGTTGAAGAAATTATACGACACTGTCTCGTCCATTCAGGAGGAGATGTTTTATCTTAGTGACAGGTACATACGGGGACTTCAATTGTTTTGCATGAAAGCTCAGTTCAGTCACTTGTGGCTTGTTTTAGTTCATGGCACAATTGAAGAGCCTTTCACGACTACTATGTTGTGTACTTGCAATTGCCAATAGTGTTGTCGTCAACTTTTAATTAACTAATCCAAACATGCTGCAATGGTTATTTTCCGGGTTCTAGAACTTCCGAGTTCTCCCCAAAAACTCGGTGAAATCGATCAGTTTTATCGAGTTTTCACTCGGTCAACTTGGTCAGACCTGGTCAAAGTTAGACAAATTTTATTTATATATCTTTACACATGATTTGAAACTGTTATATATTTGTTTTCTGTTTTAACTTGTTTGAAAGTATCTTATTTTAATAAAATATTGTTATTTTTGTCTTTCATTAGAATTAGGGAAAATGGCAAGAAGGTGATATGTACTATTACATAGAGAATGATGTGTACTTGGTTAATAGGAAAAAAAATGGTGTGAACTTTGCATTTTTTTGGTTCAAAATGTGTGTATTGTTACAAAAATAATGAAATTACACTTGAAATTAAGAATTAAGGTTTTTATTAAATAATATTTGACTAAAAAGTTAATTACAAAACTTGATTATGCAAGTTTCATTTAGAAGAAAAAACTTTTTAAAAACTTTTTTTTACTTAAAAACAATTCTTAACTGTAAGATAATTCCGTCATTTTTGTACACATACATACATTTTGGACAAAAATGCAAAGTTCACGTCACCTTTGTGTCATCAACAAAGTACACACCACTCTCTTGCAAAAGTCTCGTGGTATAGAGCACATTCTTGCCAGTTTTCCTTATATGCACACAAAACAAGTCTCCGCGAGTTCTCATAACTCTTTATTTATGCGGTAATCAAAACCTTAGTTAAGATTTGCTCTTAAATCTGATATGGTGCATGATTGTGTTGCAGAGGGGTAGAGATGACACAACTGAACAGAGCAACAAACTCAAAGATGGCTATATTTGGGTTCCTCTCAATAGTGCTTTGCTTGGCTGTGGCTGCTTTGCAATTTTGGCACCTAAACACATACTTTCAGAGGAAGAAGATTCTGTGACACATTTGTTGACAGCTAATGAGCGATTCGGTCCCATTAATTTTATTACAATTCTTGGAAACCTCTCATATCTGAATGCAGTATCATAACTTGTGAGAATCTCTAGTTTCATTATTTTATGCCTACAAGTAATTTCTACTTCTTTACTATTAATCTCTAGAACTATGATGAATGAGTATGGATAAGCACCACGATTAATTGTACATATTTTGCATAGAATATTATACCGACAAATAAGGGAAATGACACTTTGATGTACCTAATTATGGACTTTAACTAATTTGTTTTACTATGTGTTTGAGACAAACTTTATTATTATGTTGGAACAAATATTTAAAAATAGGTTAGGTGCGTACATGTGATTATTTCACTAAAGGTAATACTTAAAATATCATCGACTGTAAAAAACAAAAACAAACCCAAAATTAAAGAAGTACAGTGGGTTGTCTTCTCCGACAAGCTCATAACAAAGAAGCTAGATTCGCTCTCGGCGGCCGAGCTGAAGTTTCAGCCGCTACTTGGTCTCAAGCTGGAATTGACACGAGCACCCTCTCCCAATCGGAGCTCCATGAGCTCTCTCTCTGCTCCTCCTCCGTCTTCGATCTCCGCCGCATCCACTACGTCATTAACCCTAAGATAAGATTCAAAGTCGTTGATATTCGCGCGGAAGTCATAATCGAGCAAATCTCTGACCGAAATCTAACTGAAGTCACAGAAATAAAATGGGATGCGTTCAGTTGAAGCCTAATATACATTTTTCTAAAACTAAGTTTTAGTTATATAGCTTATACCAAAATATGTGTGGGGGAATTTGTGTGAATATGATGTCTTTATTATTAGGTTTCAGTTATTTGTGCTTGAATTGAATGAGGTTGTGGTCAAATTGTATTTATTTATTTTTGTTATGATTATTGATGATGAAATCGAAATGGGTTGGAGGAGAAGTGGATCGAGATCATGCTGCAGGGAAAGCCGATCGAGGTTGGAGGCGCGCCGACGCTCAAGGACTGTTGTTGAACTCCAGCAACATTCGTCACGTCGCAGCCATCGAGTTGCAATGGTTGCTGGAGAAGAAGCCGAGGAGGGTGAGGATGTCAGGGCGGTGGAGGGAGGAGACGGTGGTCGAAAGGGTAGTATACGGAGGAGGCATCGGTAGAGGAAGATCGTGAGAAGAGGAAAAAAAAATTAGTTAAGTGTTCTTATTTAAACATAAGTAGTTTGATAATTTTTATTTTCTGTTAACAAAGTTAATTTACATGTCTCAAACTCATAGTAGAGTACTAAAAAAATTATAATATCAAAATGAGAAACAACTATAATTAGGCATACTAAAATGTCATTTTCCTAAAAAAAATAATAATAATCAGTTAACTTTTGCTTGCATAATTTAGTCAAATCCAAATGAAATGAGTTTACATTTATAAAAAATGTAAACTCAAACTATTTAATATATACGTAGATGTTAATTCACGTGGTGCGCGGATCTGAGCCAACAAAAATGAATGTAAATTTAATAGGTTTGGACAGTTTGTAAAACGCTCAAATTCACGTGTGATTTAATTTCTCTATATATATTTATTTAATTCAGTTTTAGTTTTTAGTGCCAAGGGCATTATAGGTATTTCCACAGAAAACTAATACCGTCATCATGGATAGTAAAGCAAAAATAAAATTCTTGGTAAAGAATTGATACCAAAAATACAACATAGTAAATTGAAAAACTTTCATAATTAACGGTAGTGAATTAAAATTAATCATTTAATCAAGATCCATAACCCTTTCTTGGCAAAAGAAAAATGAGGAAAAAACCGGGTAGAAGTGAGAGCCACAAAAACTGTAAGGACCACAAAGCAAAACAAATATATATAAATAAATAAATAAAAAAGGCATTGGTGGTGGTTCTCTTCTCTCTGGTTTGGTCATGTGCCACACAAATAGATAACCATAAATTTCAGACCTCCAAGAGTCACATCCTCATCTTTCATCTTCAAAACTTCAACATCTCACTCTACTCTATCAGCTTCACCCACAAAATCACTGTTCTCTGCACCTTTTCTGTTCTGCAGATAGAGATACTGAAAATGATGGAGGTCAAGGTAAATGCAAGGTCTTTGGTTGGAACTCAAAACCAGTTTCTGGTATTTGGCAAAACCAGAAATGCCCATTTCTGTAAAGGGTCATTGAAGAATTGGCAGCTGAGAAGGAAGCAACATGATTGGCTGTCAAGATCACAGAAACCCTTTGTGGTCAATAGCCAGATGATGATGAAACCTCCAGTTTACACCTCAAAAATGGCCACTGATGTTCCTCTCTATGAACCTCCTGGGGTAATTACAAATAATAAAAATAAAAATAAAAACTTTTTCCTGTCATGAAATTGGGGCTGATTTGGGTTTTTTTGCAGGCTTCATTTGATGAGTATCTGGAGAACAAGCCTAGAGTGTTTGAAGCAATTTTCCCAGACAATAGGAGAAGCCAGAGAATCAGTGAGGTTCTCTTCTTTTTCCCACTTTTATGATATGATTCCCAATTGCTATGTTTGTTGAGAATTGATATTAGCTCAGTAAATCATAGCAATGTTGAGATATATTCTGCCTAACTTTACGAAGTTGAGGCTAGTTTTGGATTCTCAATTTGTGATATAATTCCCAAATGCTATGTTTGTTGAAAATTGATATTAGCGTAGTATATCATAGCAATATTGAGACACATTTTGCATAATTTTAAGAGATTGAGGTTAGCTTTGGTTTGGAAAAGTAAGCTTGCTGCACAACATGTCCTCTAGTTTACAATGATGTGAGTCTTGTGCACCAGCGAGCCTGATTTTAATAAACTAGGGTTAGGTTTGGTGCAAATGTAAGATCGCTGCAGCGCGTTCTTGATTCCATAATGGTGCATGAGTCTTGTGCACTAGACGGGAATTTTTTTTATGGAATTGTTAGTGACTCAGTGTTACTGAATTTGGATTCCGTTTACATGTTGTCGTGTGCTTCGCTGCACCAAACATTGCCTAACTAGCTGTTGTTAGGAACTTTTCCATGTTCGGTTTGTGTCAGTATTGCTCGTTTAGCCTTCAATCAGCGTCAAGATCCCAGAAAATGGTTTTTCTGTCTAACCGAACCATCCCTTTAAAAAATTTCCAATAAAAAGTCCAGAAATGTTACTGAGCATCCGTTACTTAATCAAGATCGAGTATGGAGATTCCAATCTTGATCATAGCTGGTACGAGTTCCTGTTGGGTTTACTCCCTCCTCTCATCGAATTTGTCATTTTGTAACTGATACTTAAAATTCTGCCCATTTTAAGCGGGAGTTGATAACTCATGCCCATGGCATGAAACAGATACGTATAGTATTACAGCGAAAGGATACCAGCCATTAGAGATGAGCCAATACAATACCTAAACTATTTAGGGAAAAACACCGATAAATACACCAACTACACACATTTTCCACTTAGCTACATCTAACTAAGATTTGGGTCATTCGGATACACCCAACTTTTTTTTCTGGACACCGTTAACATTTTTGGATGGAAATTTATGTTTTCAAGTGAAAAGTCTAAAATGCCCTTTGACTAAAAATCTAATTTCAAAATTAGATTTTTAGATATAAAGGTTAGATTTGTACCCAAGAGCATTTTTGTCTTTTCACTTTCAAATATAATATTTTCCATCCAAAAATGTTAGGTGTAGCTGAGTGGAAAATGTGTGTAGTTAGATGTAGGGCTGTCCATCGACTCGAGTTGGGTAGACCCGGCTCGGGTTGTACCCGACTCGGTTTGAGTTGGGTACTAGAACCCAGACCCAATACTCGACTCGGTTGAGGAGTCGGGTAGTCGGGTAGACTCGGGTGTCGGGTAGACCCAAGACACCCGATGGGCCTAAATATTTGAGCCCATTTGCATTTTTGAAATCCCCAAAATTGAAATTGAAATCAGAAACCCTAAACCCTAACCCCCAATTTAAATTTGAAATCGAAATCCCCAAATTTTAAATCCAAATTAGCAAAACCCTAACCCCCAATTTCAAATTGAAATTGAAATCCCCAAATTGAAATCGAAATCAGAAAACCCTAACCCCCAATTTGAAATTTGAATCAAAATCCCCAAATTTAAATCCAAATCAGAAACCCTAACCCCCAATTTAAATTTGAAATCAAAATCCCCAAACTTTAAATTGAAATCACAAAACCCTAACCCCAAAATTTAAATTGAAATCACAAACCCGAACCCCTAATTTCAAATTGAAATCGAAACCCCAAAAATTTAAATCATAATCACTAAACCCTAAACCCCAATTGAAGATGAACACCAAAAAACCCCAAGTCCGAACCCAGAAATTGATATGCAAACCCACAAAGTGACATGAAACGTT